>JAUTDX010003929.1:0-48832 GCA_030844895.1 Ambrosia x helenae | reverse complement strand
TGTGTTGTTGGGGTGGTGCGCCGGAGCTCCGCCGGGAAACGCGGAGATCCTTTGGTCTCCTTCTTCCTTCACTCTCTCGTTCTCTCTCTTCCTCGACGTCTCTCTCTCTACAGCTTTGACATATATATAATAAATAAGAGTTAATTGCCAAGATGATGAGGAAGAAGAAGTGAGTTGAAAGGACGAAATTGCACCTGAGGACTTAACTGACTTTCAAATCTCAGTTAAAAACTCAGTTAACTATGGACCATTTTGGCAATTTTCGATCTGTGAGGGGTTGCTTTTGACAGAAAATTCAAAAAAGTGACCAAACAAGCATTTTGGGCCAAACCTCAGAGGTCATTTTGGCAATTAACTCTATTTTTATATTACTAATTGATACTTGCATAACATTGGAGTTTTATCTTAGTGGGGAAGATTTATATTCACGCAATGGTTTGTGATAAGCAATATATTGTCTTATGACGTTACAAACAGTTTGTGTTGAGTAAGCAATATATTGTTTTTTATATACCCGGTTTAGTGACGGATCTAGAAATTTTTTTTAGAGTAACGTTCAATTTTGTTTTACCGCAATTGTTTCATATGATCATAGGCGCATTGAGGCGTGAAGGGCATCGCCTTATGTGACCTGAGGCGCACGACGTACATGAAGCGCAAATGAGAAGCGCTTCGTGGCAAAAATTGGATTGAGGCGCGCGCCTCAGGTACACTACCCCTATTTGTGCAATAGAATGTTGTACAACAAGCTTTTAAGGTTGTACAACATACAATTCACTAAGGCATTTTGTCAAACAGTTGTAGTGCATTATGAATCAATCAAAACATAATACATTTTGTTGATTATTTTAGCCCCAAATTGACAAGTTATACACCATGGTAGAATTAACTTTATAGCCAACCTATCTCATAGTCTTTTATAAGTGTAAATGTCAAATCAGCCTAACTAAATTGTGGAGAAAAGAATACAATTAACCTGAAATGCATTCAACAGTTTCAACATGTCTTTTATCCTTTGTGAACATGAATCTTCACCATGTCAACTCAACCCACAGACAATCAGGAAAAATTGCAACCAAGGTACTTAGACAAAATATGATTAAAATTAGAGGAGAAAAGTGGAAAAACTAAGGCAAATATTTCATCAAACACTTGGTATGCATATATTCTAAAAATTATAACCAGCTAATTAAAAACAGAGATTAACTCACAATATACTCATTTGCATTTATGGCTAGGCCGGTGGAGGGCGGAAGACAGCAGGGAAGTGGGACGGTGGAGGGCGGGGTAGGGTTTTGTTGATTTCTTGTTGAATGGCTGCTGCTATCTAAACAAAAAGAAAGTCACACACGTTTTTTTTATGTGTGAAGGTGAAAGGTGGGGTGGGGTGGATGAGCTTGTTGGACTTGGGGTAATGGGGTGAGTTTGTTTAATTGTATTATAATTTGGGATATTGATTTTGAGCTTGTTTAGATAATTAGATTAGTTAATTTTCTTTGTTATTATTTCCAAGTTCGATAAAATATTTTTTCGAATAACATAACGTAGTAACGTATAATTTTTTTGGTAGTAACGTTATATTAAATTTTAGTGACAACTTAAATTTATTTTAGTGGTAACGTTTTCAAAAAATTATAAAATAATATTTTATTTTCACTACGCGCGTAAACCTGACGGGCAGCGGGCACGACACCTAGCATTTAGCTAGGTCCGCCCCTGTTCCCGGTTGGAAAATGGGCCTCTATTAAGTTGTCAAATAGGTTATATTAAAGTGCGTGTAGAAGAGAGACATGTGGCATAAGTGAAAGAATGGGACACTACATAAAAAAGGGAGCAAAAGCAACACACATATATATAGTCTTTTCTTTCTACTCCTTTTTCTTACCTAAACTTCATTTCTATTATCTCCATGTTTGGCTTTCCTTATTTTGCCTCTTTTATAACTTATTGACTTAATCAAATAGTCAATAAGAAGATAAGTTTGTTTGGGTAATGAGTTGAAAAGGGAGGTTTTTGTGGGTTGAAAAGGAGATAAGTTATAAGTAAGAATTTGTGACTTTTTTTATTAATAAGATAAGGAGATAGAAGAAGGAGATAAGGAGTTGGAGAGCCAAACATGCTATATATATACTCAAGCACATTTCTGTGCTTGAGTTTGGCTCTAATCTGGAAGACTATAGGTGGCGGACCAAGACTTGAATTTGGCTCTAATTTCTGCAAAAACATTACAGCATTGGTGGTTTAGCGTCTTACGGGTTGTCACTGCTGCACATTTCTGGTTTGGATGTTTAAGTCCTTGTAGTCGATAGGCGAGTTTTAATCATTTGTATCTTTTGTCTTATGTTCGGTTTTTTCTAACCTCTGGTTAGGAAATTTTGTCTATGTACTCGCAGTGTTTTATCATGGAATAAAAGTTATCTCCTTCTCCGTTAAAAAAAAAAAAAAAACATGAGTCTTCTCCTTTCTACTCTTTTTACGAAACTTTTTTTATATTATATATTTTTGAAGAGAAACACCGGTAAAATATATGTATGCACGTATAAATATTGAAAACTACAAGAGCCATTTTAATCATTGTGATATCCCCGTCAACCCCCCCCCCCCCACCCCCCACCCCCTCTCTAAATGAGTACTTGTATGCACGTGTTTATGCATATTACATACTATCTATAATTTTAAAAACTTCGTATTTATGATAAACTTTGTTTTTGTTAAAACTTAACATTTGAAAACCGTTCGGTTGTTTTACATTTAATCGAATGTCTTCATGTGATGTAATCAAAGCTTGTGGAAACTGTGTCTGTTACACTCTGTGATTCCCGTTAGCGGGGTGTGAAACTAACTAGTCCGATTGTTCCAGTATAATCTATAATCTATAATACATTATAAAGGATGAGTGATGGTTAACATAGTAATTTTCTACACCATCCAACTATTATAGCAACATGTACAAGTGAATCAAGCTTATAATAGGGGTATAATTAGAACTTTTTGTACAATTAAGATACATAGAAGGGTACCAATGTAATTTTTACATGGCCTCATACCTCACATCCTGATAATATGTTCCATCCCTACCCTCATTGCATCTTAATCGATTGAATAATCCCTTCACATACTCTACTCTGCCCCTTTCACATTCTTCAACGTATGGCAATTGATATACATGAGTTACAAATCCTTCCCCTACCTTTGTATACTCACAAACTCTTCCCTACCCTGGCTTTATATGGACCAAAGATGTTCTCTCTGTTTTCTTCTTCTTTGGATCGGATCCATAACCAACAACTCAAGCTCCTGTATGAATCTTTAATTAGGTATGTTTGTTCATCTGTATCATTCAACCACTTCTTTTTGTAACTGATGCCATCAATGCACAGGAAACTAATACTAATCATATGCCTTTAGGGTTGATTCATCATTCATAAATTTCTAAGAAGCCATCGAGATATTGCAGACAGGCACGATTTCAGGTAATTTCAAATTAATCGTTACTTTAGTTCAACTGATTAATGGAATTTTGTTTGAAATGTTGAGGTTATTGATCTATTTCGTTTATGTTTATTAACGCCTTGATTGATTGGGTTGGGTGTAAACATCTACCTGGAGGTCGAATCTGATTATATTTGTTATTGAGTGGTAAGAAGATGATTGTTGGTTATGTGCAAACATGTAGTAATGGCTGATTTTAACTCTAGGGTTTTAAAGTTTTTTTTTTAACAAACCCTTTTGAGACCATTGGCTATTTTCTCCTGCTGTGATTATATTGTTTATTTTTTTTTCCCTTCTTTTAGGGTTGAGGCGGAAGTGATTTTTATCACAGTAATGGAGTTGCTACACTTCTGTTGGTTAGTGGTAAGAAGGCACTTGAAGTTGGGTTGTAGGTGATTTCTAAGGTTGCTGGATACTTTTATGCTAAACAGGTAATTAATTAGGTGACATGTAAAAACATGAAACCAAGTGCAAAAAAATATGTGATTTTAAGAATTATGAAGTCAATATCATGATTTATAAAACTTTATTATAAGATGTATTCCAGTTTAATTTATTTTATTAGGGGTGTAAATTAGTAGAGACAAGTTGTTTCAAGTTAAGAGAGCTTGAGCTTGGCTCGGCTAAAACTCTTTTTCTAAAGATCGAGCTTGGTTCATGAGTAGTTTTTCAAGTTCAAGCTCATCTCATTTTACAATTTATTAGTTATTATATTTATTTACATTTATAAATTTTAGTATATATTGTAATTGTATTGTAACATATATATAATTTTTAACAACCTAACAGATACACCCGATACCGACAGGCTGTTATCCAACCGATATCCGACAATTATGGAAAACTGTTTTACGATCAGGTATGAGACTTGGATTACCAATACCCAGCCTTAGCGCGTTTGTTGCCATCCTTAGATTGGCCCAACCAGACTTCAGGATTGAATAACAAGACCAAGAAAATAACAAGCCTAGGACCATTTGTACATCTCTGCTTTAAGATTCACAAAACGGAAGTGACCTGTACTATTGTTTTGTTTATTTTGTAGACTTTGTCATCATGGGCCACATTGAGTGTTGAGGTGGTTGCTTCAATAGGACCTGTAAACAGTTTCATACAACTTCATGCAAGCAGTACTACTATTTAACCCTCTTTTTTGGTACTTAAACTGCCGAAATAGCAATAATAGGTGTACAAGAACAGGAATGTGGTTGCTCAGTTAGTGAGAAGAGCCGAAGCGCTGGTTTTAAGGCTATCGCTCTTACCGTTTATACACTAGGCTCGGGCGCCAAAAAGCTGACATCAAAGACATGTTCATGCCATTACCACCATTTTTGACATTGAAGAACTTTGAGGGTCTAGACCTTGGCAAGATGGATGAGGTAAGTCCAAACTTCCAACTTTCACAAAATAACTAGATGGACTATTAGGGCCGCTTACCTAGCAAACTGAGCATAGCTAGCTTCAGCTCAATCTTACGCTCGAACTATGAGCCAGCCAGGGCCCGTTTATTCTTAACGAGTGGAAAATTGAGTTTGAGTTTTGCTTGGATAAAAGCTCGAGCGGGCTCGTATTTGAATGTTTATATTTCTTGCACATATGAATTATATATTACAGTATAGAAAAGGTGTCTTTTGCATATTATAGTTGAACTTCTTAAATGACCTACTTAACTTGAACTAGCCAACAAGTGAGCTCCCTTAGGCTGTAATTCATTAAATAAAAGTTAATATAAATAGGAGGTTTGTTTAGGTTGAGCTGAAGCTCAATATGTGAAGCTCGGGTAGCTTCAATATAATCTTGAGCGTGTTTAAGCTCGACTTGATTCAATGTTTTGGCCGGCCGATCTTGAGTGGTTCACAAGCGACTTGGCTTGTATATGCCCTTGTATTTTATGCACGTTATATTCCGTTGTTTCCATTATCTTATTCGTTCATCTAAAAACCGCAGGCCTGTCGCTCTTGCAAACCAAAAACTGCTTACCTGGATATGGTGAGTTCTTGACCCCTATTCAACCAAAACAAAAAAGAGAGAGAGTGACTCACAAATACGCATAAAAAAGCACACAGCACATGAATCAGATATATCCTACCAAAAAATATTGCATTAAGAATGTTTGAGTTTAGTTTGCAGGAAAAGCGTAATTAACATGCAAGCAACTTGCATTTGGCACATTAATGATTAGCAAAAGGTACTTAATTCTAATTTTAATTGTAGTTTGTGGCTAAAATATGTATTTACTAAGCAAAGAGTTTGTTAAATACATAATTGTACTCACATACATACAATGTTTTAATTGTTTTATTTAAAATATTTATTTCACTATTTCTAACAATATATTATTCTTAATCATATTGATACACTGCTACAAAAGAAATTAAGTGGCATCACGATCTGACCCCTTTTGGCTTGCACACAATATTAATAGGTTTGACTTGCACTTGCACACATGACCATATCCGATCGATCTACCTGTTATGGACCATCGTTATATATACCATATGAGGGAAGTTGCCCATTATGTCTTATTTTAACTCACAATTTATTCGCACCATGTGTATCATCTTCAAATGAAATACCATTTCATTTCTTTCAATAGATCCCGTACTACCGCCCCCTTTTATATTATTGGACTAAAAATAAAGTGGATGTTTTGTAAGTACACTACAAACTTTATACATGTTTTTTTTTTCATATATTTATATTTCATCAAAGCAACTAAGGCTTATTTCAAACACAATGTTAGTCACTTGGATGTACTATCAAATCAATTGTTAGCTATTTGTACATCATCACATTGATGTATTGCAAATTTGCAAGCTGTATTTCGATCCCGCGGCAACGCGCGGGCAAACCCACTAGTTTTAACAAAGTTAAAGGCCCTAAAGCTCTAGCTTATTTTTACACGTAGGTGGGCTAGCCAGATAGCCTTCTAGATTTACTTAAAATATTAGTAATTAATCGGAAATGAAGCAAATATTATATAAAAGCAACGCATATCGTAATAAAGATAATTGGTTTGTATATAAATATACTTATTATTATTAATAGTTGGTAAACCCGCGCGTTGCGGCGGGTCTAAAAACTATATCAAATTGTATCAATTCATTAAGACGTAAAATTCATAGAAAACTTTTTATTTAAATGATATATTAAATAACGAATACTTGTAACAACATAAGATAATTATTCTTATCTCAACTAAAGTATAATAACATTCGCATGGATTATTGAAATCAGGGGCGGATCTATGGCTTGGGAAGGGGTTCCAGGAACCCGTTCGGTTTGAAATTTTTAGTGTTATTATATAAAGAAAATTGGGTAGGAACCGCTAAATATTTTAGAGGGGAACCCTTAACCATTTGAAAGAGGTGCTCTAGTGGTACTTCCCTTCCCTTCCAAAATACAGATATGAAGTTCGATTCCCGTCCGACCCCTTATTTCTTTACTTTTTTATGTGATTTTTTAATATAAAGTGAAGGGGAGATCTTGTTGACTGCATTTTTAGTCAGGTTTCATAAGTAAACTTGAAATAAGCATTTTGGAATATACAACTTCAAACCACTTATACAAAATAACTTAATTTAATCACATATGAACATAGCAGTTAAGATCAGTAGTCCCAAATACCCTCTAAATAGCCTATTGATGTATGAACACACGAAAATACTATATGCAGTTTTAATATGCAACCCCAAACTCCCGTTTAGGATTAGGTCCCAAGTAATGTATTCTTTGACCAGAGGTATTGCTTTGGTTGTTTAGGAGGACTGAAAAACTTTCTTTTCAGACATGTCAAAGGCATGTCAGGCAACCTCCATGGACTATGATCACTTGATCACTTTCTTTCGGTACTACAATAATTCAATAAATAGAATATAAATTTTCTAAATTTTCAGACTTGCCTTGACCCACCTTGTTTTAACCGAGCTATTATGTGTCCCACGTAAAAAAAATTTGGGATCCGACAGTGTATATTGTGATGAGCTTTACCCGACCCGAACCATCAAACCCACCCGAAATTTTTTATGCTCGGTCATATAGAATTAGAGTATTAAAAAGTGAACCCCCTGAAAAAAATTCCTGGATCCGCCACTGATTGAAATACATTGATTTTAGGTGGATTCTAGTAATAATCCATTCAACAACTCGTAAGGTTAGTTCCATAATACATTTATTCTCAAGACTACACTACCTCACACGTAACACTTTGGTCACGCCTACCACTTAACTATATATACTATTAAATGATACAAACAACTTTGCCAAATAGTTCGTAAATCAAAACTTTACGTTTTGTTTCATACGTGACATACACACATGAATTCACCAAAGTTGCTCCATGTAATAAATAATAAGTAGGAGAGGGGATGTACAAGAGGATTTTGCATAGAAGGGTATTATTGGGATAAATTTCATGACATTTTGGGTGTGAAGCACTAAACTTTTCATATGCCATCTTAAAAAACATAGAAAATTACTAATGTAGCCATCTCTCCTCCTTAATAAGGTAACATAGATTAAATATACAATTATGGTACGCAAATATTTAACATACATGGAGTGTTTAGTTTTTTAATATTGGAATTAATAATTTGATTAACGCACTCATTATGCTTGACTTTCGTCTCATGGATTCTTTGGGTTGATAGTTTAATAGCGAGCCGAGACACGCATTAGTCATCACTAAACTAGTTATCTGGTCTGAAAAGTTGAATAGATGATTGTAATAGTTGTTGCCCATCGATTTTAAATTAGAACTAAACACATCTATGATAATAATACTAATAACAACAACAATTAGTATCAATCAAGATTTAAAAAAGATTAAGTTTTTTTTTCTTTTTTTTCTATACCCTGACATCATATGCTGATATTGATTTTTACTTAGCATTGTTGACATTTATTTTATTTAACTTGTAGTTAAGATTATTTATGCAGACCGTCAATCCAAATGCCCCAACTCATATATAGCACAAATTTATATTGCTAAATCGTATAATAATCATATTACGGCAAACTGATATATGGGTTGTTTGAAAACTTCTTAAATCTTAATAGTTCATAGCCTCTAAGAGATAACGTACCTTAAGCCTGAATGGTTATGTACTAATGTTACGGTCAAATGGTACAAATCCAGAGATAAAGATCTAACAAAAACTGAAAGAATTTATTACTAAAACTCTCTAACCAACAATCTATTACAAACTCTGGAAACAAAGAACAAAAACAAAGAACTTTAAACAACTCTAATCAATACAAACTGTAACAAAGAACTAGACAAGACTTCACAAGACCTTAACACTTGTTCGAGATGAACAAGTGCAGGACTCAAACAATGGAAACCCTAGATGTGAGAGAGATGTGAGAGTAGAAGACTGGTTATTGTTGCTAAACCAAACAACGAAGATAAACCATTCTTTATATAGGGAAGAATGGAACCTTCTACACAACAAACACAATCAGAAGGCTTTATAGCCATTGGATCAAACGTCACACAGATTGATCTAAATAGACGGACGAGATTTATTCCCAACTGAACAAGTGGGCAGATGGGCTCCTCAACACTTTGGGCTTTCCTGCTTCTTCTACTCAGCTACTGGGACAACGTCAACAAGTCCAACAATCAACAATCCACAAGCAAGCCCAATCAATATTATCATGTTACAAATAAAAACAAACATATGTTATAATAAAATGTAATAATATGACAAATAATATATCATAATTTTAACACCCCGTCCTAATTTGATTACCTAAACGGGTCAAATAATTACAGCCTACTACAAAGCTCTTCATGCTGGTAAACCAGCAAACCCTGTAACAGCCCAAGCTAACCCGTACCATGATATTGTCCGCTTTGCCCGCCCAGCCGTATCAGGCTGGTGCCAGACTCACGGTTTTGCATTGGTCTCACCCCCGAAGGACTGGCCAAAACGCGTCTGGTAGAGAAGGTTCCCCCACCCCTTATAAGGAAGTGTTTGTTCTCCTTCTCAACCGATGTGGGATGCTACAATCCACCCCCCTTAGGGAGCCCAGCGTCCTCGCGGGCACGAATGGCACACCGATCCGGGCCCCAGCTCTGAAACCAACTGTAATAGCCCAAGCTAACCCGTACCACGATATTGTCCGCTTTGCCCGCCCAGTCGTATCAGACTGGTGCCAGACTCACGGTTTTGCATTGGTCTCACCCCCGAAGGACTGGCCAAAACGCGTCTGGTAGAGAAGGTTCCCCCCACCCCTTATAAGGAAGTGTTTGTTCTCCTTCTCAACCAATATGGGATGCTACAAACCCTTTGTAAAGACATCAGCCAATTGATGTTGAGACTCTTTTTTGACTGTCTTTATTACTCCCCCAGTTACCAAATCTCTTAGAAAAAACAAGTCAATCCCAAAATGTTTCATTTTATCATGAAAAACTGGATTTGCTGCTATGGCAATAGCAGCACTATTGTCACAAAATAGTTCTATAGGAGTTTAATCAAAATACCAAGTTCAGAAAGCAAATCTTTTAATCAAATGACTTCACATGAGGCTGCACACATTGCTCGGAATTCTGCCTCGCCAGAAGACCTAGAAACAATTGATTTTTTCTTACTTTTCCAGGTAATCAAAGTGTTACCTAAAAACACACAAAAACCAGTAACCGACATTCTAGACTCAATGCATTAGCCCCAGTCAGAAGCAGCAAAAGCCACAAGCTTTGAGGTTTTAGATTTTGAAAATATGACTCCTTTTCCAGGAGCACCTTTCAAATATCTTAGCAACCTCATAGCTATTTTCAAATGACAAGCACAAGGCTTAAGCATATATTGACTTAACACATGCACTGTGTAGGCTATATCAGGTCTAGTGTGGGATAGATAAATTAATTTCCCAACAAGTTTTTGGTATCCAGTAACATTGTCACGGGAAATATTGTCACTTATTAGCATATTATTTAACACATGATTTTGCTCTATAGGATTACTAACTGGTTTACAACCAGTCATACCATACTCATTTAATAACTCAATGCAATATTTCCTTTGAGAAAAACATAGACCTTGATCAGACCTAATGACTTCTATCCCTAAGAAGTACTTTAGTTCACCAAGATCCTTTATAAGGAATTTACTTTTAATAGCAGACCTGACCTTCTCAATTTCTTCTACTGAATTACCAGTAATAAGAATATCATTAACATACACAAGTAGTACTATAAACACAGAACTATCATGTTTAACAAACATAGAGAAATCACATTTACTTTGTACAAAACCAAATTCAGATAAGGCACTAACAAGTTTGGCATTCCACATCCTTGGAGCCTGTTTTAATCCATAAAGAGATTTTTTGAGTTTACAAACCTTTGTACTGTCAATATATTTATCAGCAAAATCCTCAGGAATAGACATATAAACATCTCCTTTTAGATCACCATATAGGAAAGCATTGTTAATATCAAGTTGAAAATTTTTCCAATCATGTTCTACTACCAAAGATATTATGCATCTAACACTTACAAGCTTAACTACTGGTGAAAATGTTTCATCGAAGTCTACACCCTCCTTTTGACTAAAACCCTTAGCAACCAATCTTGCTTTATACCTTTCTATTTCACCAGTTGCCTTATATTTGATTTTGAACACCCATTTGCACCCTATTTTGCTTCTACCTTTAGGGAGATCTACAATATCCCAAGTGTTGTTCCTATGTAAAGCCTCTAATTCCTCATTCATTGCTTTAATCCAATTAGGATCCTTAGAGGCTTCATAGTAACTTCAAGGCTCAACACTTTTATTTAAAATAGAAGTAAAATATTGGTTTTCTATGGATAGATTAGAATAATTTACACCATTCTCTAAGCCATATTTAACCTTTCCTTCTAATCAAACCTTTTAGGGATTTGAGACTCTCTAGTAGACCTTCTAACAACAGATTCAGATACATTATTAGTATCACCTTCGGAATCCAAGTTATCATTGTCATTTTCAGTAGTCACACTCTCTGCCTTATCAGGTTCTAGACTCACTTTCCTAGGCTGTTGATTTTTAGCCAAGCCTTTAGCAGTTCTGTCTACAAAATCTGATTGCTGAGATCCATGTGTTCCTAAATCTAAAATTTCTGGGTCTATCCCAGTTTTTTCCTTTCCCTCATCATTGGAAGCATTTACACCTAAGGTATCTGAATCTGTGTTTTCATATAGGTCAAAAAAGTTAGTGTTTGTAACTTGTTTAAAAGGACTTGAGTCAAACATTTCATAAACCATTTTTTCTTTAAAAGGAAAAAAAGTTTCAAATAATTGTACATCCCTAGAGAAAAAAAATAGTTTTGCTATCTAAACTAAACATTTTATATCCCTTTTTCTCATAAGAATATCCTATAAAAACACATTTTTCAGTTTTACTTTTTAATTTTTTGACTCATTTAACACAGTACAAAAACAGAGCCATCCAAATATCCTAAGGTGTACTAGGAATGGTTCAAATCCAAACATTAACTCATAAGGAGTTTTTCCAGCTAGCACAGAAGAGGGTGTCATATTGATCAAATAAGCAGCAGTTAATACACATTCAGACAAAAAACGAACAGGTAAATTCTTTCAAACAACAAAGCCCTAGCAACATTAAGTAAGTGTCTATGTTTCCTCTCAACAACACCATTTTGTTGAGGTGTGTATCCATAAGTTGTCTAGTGTATGATTCCCTTAGTATTACACAAATCTTTGAATTGTTTGTTAATAAACTCAGTCCCATTATCAAATCTGAAAATCTTTACACTTTTGTTAAATTGTGTGTTAACAATGTTTACAAAGGTTACAACATAATCAAACACTTATGTTTTAGCTTTCATCATACAAACCCAGACAGCTCTTGTGAAATCATCCACTATAGTAAGAAAGTACTTATTTCCATCCCTATCAGGAACTCTATAAGGACCCAAACATCAAGATGGATTATATCACCTAACTGAACAGTCTTATGTTGGCTTAAAGGAATGGTTCCCTATGCTGCTTAGCCCTATGACACACTTCACATGGATCGGTGTTATCAACTTTAGATAAACTAAGTTTGGTTTTTAAAACATTAATAACCTGATCAGAAGGGTGCCCTAGTCATGCATGCCAAAGACTATACAACTTCTTATTATCTAGACACACCTTATTAGACAGACAAGAATTCCCACACATGTAAAGTCCATCCAGCTGTCTACCAGTCACCAGGGTTTTCTTAGTTGACAAATCCTGGATATAACAGTTGTGTTCATCAAAACCAATACAACTTGTTATCTCTGGCTAACTTATGGACAAACAACAAATTAACAGTGTAATCAGGAACAACAAGCACATCTTGTAAAACTATTCCATTAGCCAAATGCAAAGTACCAATTTTAGTTACTAAAGCAAATGTTCCATTTGGATGTTTAACTTTAATATTAAGTTCAAAGACATCTACATAATCACTTAAAAAAATTTCATTATTTACCACATGTTTATTGGTTCCTGAATCGCAAATCCACCCAATCCATTTCAGTACCCCATTACTACTAACAAAACAATAAACATTTGAATTCATAGAAGAAGCACAAAAGAAACTACCTGTAACATTGTAGTTTTGAGCAACATCACAAGGTTTTTCGTTCAAAATACTCATCAGCTTAGCAAGTTGATCACTAGATAAAGAAGGAATAGACACATTAGGACTACTGGTAGAATTATTAGCTACAAGTGCTTTCTTGTTTGGATTCCCTTTGGACCTCATCCAAGTAGGGTAACCATTTATTTCAAAACATTTATCTATAGAATGACCACTCTTATTACAGTGTGTACACTTTAACAAAGGATTAGCTTTTACACTTCTTTTACTGAAATCAACAGGCTGATTTACTTTAGAAACAAAGCTAACAGTTTGATTTGATTTAGAACTATTTGAAGAATTCTTATGGGATTCTTCCCTAGACACTACTGCAAAGGCTTCTTTTACAGAAGGAAGATAATCCTTAGTCAGTAGGTTAGTCCTAACTCCCTGATAACCATCATCTAATCCCATTAAAAACTGTATTAGTTTAATCATGTGACTATAGTTATTAAATTCTTTTGAAGCATCACAAGTACAAGAAGGCAGTTGTAGAATTTGATCTAGTTGTTTCCACATGACATTAAGCTTATGATAATAATTAGCAACAGTTAAACCATTTTGTTTAAAAGAATTGATTTTCATATGCAAATAAAAAACAACAGACCCATCTACTTTATTATATGTGTCTTTTAAATCTTTCCAAACTTCAGAAGCTAACTTGGAATATACTTATCCTAAATATAATTCTTCTGAAATTGAATTTAGAATCCAAGTTAAAACTACTGAGTTTCATCTATCCCATTGTTTCATTAACACAGTATCATCATCAGGTTTGACACATTCACCCTTAATGAAACCAAGTTTATTTTTTTACTTGCAAAGCTAAGATCATGGCATTAGACCACACATTATAATTCTCAGTGCCCTTCAGTTAATATTCATAATGTTCAAATTAACATATCACTAGCATGAAGATACAAAGGGTCACTAGCATCAAGTTTACTTATCAAAGTAGCACCAAGTCGTGCATCACCAGAATCACTAGACTGACTACTTCAATCAGACATATTAACTAAGAAAACAGAATCACCACAATCAAAATATTAATCAAACAACAATTAATAACAGATTTAAGTCACACAAGCACACAACAGACAAATCCCTATCAGTGTTCAAGATACCAGGTTCATCACTCAATGTGCTTGGCCATGTCTTAACAGGGGAGTCTGATCCTTAAATCTAGCACAGAAGTACTCACAGATCTAAAAGAAGGTAGACTGAACACGTATTTAATCACAGAGGATGACTTAAGAAATAACAATCAAGAATCACAATCAACAGACTCAACCAAATACTGAGCCAACTCAGGTCCCCCTAACCCAAACAGTGCTCCTAGACTCAACTGAGAAATTAAACAATAAAGAAAAGGAACAATCTCACCAAATCAACTCGTAGCCTATAACCTTCACTTAGGGTTACAAGACCAGAGAGCAATCAGATAATATACCTCCAAAGAATATCCAAGAATCCTTAATCAACAGCTCAATCTTCTTCACCCAACCCCTAGATCTGTAATTTTATTATAAATCCCAGACTCTTCAAATCTGAGATAAATCTTCCAAACCAGCAGACGGAAGAATGACCGAACAATCAAGAACTCGAGATATGAGACACAAATCCTAAAGAACAGCGGAAGAATCTATAACCAGGGCCTTAGAGCTCTGATACCATGTCAAATGGTACAAATCCAGAGATACAGATCTAACAAAAACTGAGAGAATTTATTACTAAAACTCTCTAACCAACAATCTATTACAAACTCTGGAAACAAAGAACTATAAACAACTCTAATCAATACAAACTGCAACAAAGAACTAGACAAGACTTCACAAGACCTCAGCACTTATTCGAGATGAATAAGTGTACGACTCAAACAATAGAAACCCTAATCGTTCAACAGATGTGAGAGTAGAAGACTGGTTATTGTTGCTAAACCAAACAACGAAGACAAACCATCCTTTATATAGGGAAGGACGGAACCTTCTACACAACAAACACAATCAGAAGGCTTTATAGCCATTGGATCAAACGTCACACGGATTGATCTAAATAGACGGGCGAGATTTATTCTCAGCTGAACAAGTGAGCAGATGGGCTCCTCAACACTTTGGGCTTTCCTGCTTCCTTCTACTCAGCTACTGGGCCAACGTCTCCAAGTCCAACAATCAACAATCCACAAGCAAGCCCAATCAATATTATCATGTTACAAATAAAAATAAACATATGTTATAATAAAATGTAATAATATGACAAGTAATTTATCATAATTTTAACAGTTACCTTAATGGTTACCTCTTAAACACTCAGGCTTAAAGTTACCTCTTAACTATTAAAATGCTACGAACCATTAAGAAGTAGTCGCTTAATGACCCTTGAGAAGCTACCAACAACCATAGTTAGGTTGAAGATTGTTTACACGAATTCGTCAATCTAAAGGCTCAACTCATATAAATACTGGATTTTCAACCATAGCTCTAGTCGAGTGTATTTAAAACTGTGTTAATATTAATGAGATATGTAAACATTATTAATATTATTACTTTTTTGTTTTGTATTTGTTAGAGAAGACAAATAGTTTAGTTGCCCTAAACATTTCAAACAATGATGTATGAAGCTTAGCTGGAACTTGTATTCTTTCGTGACAGATGGTGGTTGTGTATATATATATATATATCTAGAAGTCGGACAAAAATTACTTTTAACGAAGATCTTAATAATGAAACTTTTACTGACTACAAAATAGTCGTCAACTATAATATATTTTCAATGGTGGCGACCTTGACTGACACTTGTAGCATCTATTTATGTGTAAACAAATAAAGAAAGTCAGGTACAATTTCTAAAATTGCAACCAGCTATATTTGGTTTAAAAGAGTTATGAACATGATTTTAACAATAAGATATTGCGTGTATAACACATGGTAATTTAATATTACAATAAAAATATTAGGCATTTATATATGTCATCTAGCTTGGACCACAATAAGTCAAACTAGGAGCAATATATCAATGTTTAAAAACACCGATTGATCTTATTCTCATTCTTTCTTTTAAATCTAGAAGAAAGTATGATGGGTGTTAATCATGAAACACATTTAAACCCGTATGAAACAAAAACATATAAATAAGTAAAGGATGAAAACTTACAAATAATACTTGATATTCATTATATTATAATTTTATGTATTTCACAAAGCTCTTTCGTATTTACAGAATAAAGACGTGTAACGTACATGTAAGGATTAAGATGGCACTAGCTGTCTCTGGTCGTCCTTAGGCGGTGCGGTGTGGAGACGGAGGTTGCTCCTCCATATAGGAAAAATTGTCAGTGGAGCCAAATATCAAGATTGGAGACATGGGAGGGGGCGGTGTACGAGGCGGAGACACCTGATTGGTGGAGACATTAGAGGTTGAATATTGTTGGCCCGTCCCGGGTGTCTCGTGGGGGACAAGGGAGACAAAGACGGGGTGGGGGGTGTTGAGACAGGGACGGGGGCAAAAAAGGTGGGACGGGGGGTTGGGCGTCTCCACACCGGGTAGCCTTAGAGTTCTGCTTGTTCATATGGATCACTAGTTTTGTCATATAATGGACTAACTAGGGATTGCCAAAACTCAACCACTAAAACATGCATGCTATTGGGCCTCGTTGCATATCCGAGGAAACACCCCAAAATATTGACTTCACTTTGGCTTCTGAGATAAATGAGCACTAATTATTTGATCCTTCCACTTAGCCACGTACATTAATTATTCAATCAATCATTCGGTTCTAGTTTACTATAAACAGTTTTCGCCCTTGATTGGTTCGATGGACACCCTATCAACCATTCAAATTCCCGACATCTACCAACCACGCCAGGCGGCTCCGACACACGTCGAACATTCGACTTTGATACACCAACTTAAGCACCTCTCTTGACACTCGATTAGACATTGCATGCATATTTTTCTATGGCTAAATGTCACCTTGGCACTCCCAGGAAAAGATCATTGTTTTCTAGCGTTTTGCCGTCTTCAAGCAAATTGACCCGACATCTGACTTTAGTTCTAGGTCCTTATACATCTTCGCGACCACTCTTGAACACTTAGCCACAATCCTCTACCGAATAGGCACTAATGCTAATCTTCTCTTCCACCACCTCCATTGCCTTGTTTCCATTTAAGGACTTTTGGGATTAGTGACTATAACATGTCTAATTTTGCTCGAAGGTTCGATTCGCTTTGATACCACATGTCGTGTGATCACCCTTATACACCTCATTCGGCTGAGGTCCCAGCCATTCCATTACGTTATCGATATAAATTATTGGTTTCGTCATGCCATGGACTCACCAAGGGAGTAGCCAGGCCACAATGGTACTAGTAATACGTTGGAAGCCCAAACTCGTTTGTTAGTTGTTACACGACTCCTTAATTGTTAAGGCCCCTCAATGAGGTATAAGAGTAGCTAGTAAGGCAAGCATTTCAGCATTATTGAATAGAAGCAATCTTTCGGCACGCCGCATATTATCCCTAGAATTCAGATTCAAATTTACTTGAATTTTACAAACCAAACTAGTTATGAACGAAATTTCAATGAATCAAATGCGCTCCAAGTCTGTGCTCGAAAGGTGTTCCCCTCCGCGTCGTTAGGAAAATGGCATCCAAACACTTGCTAAGTAGAATACATGATCTCAAATGTACACAAACAAAGAAACACATAATGCACCAGAAAGTAATTTAGAGCATGCATTCGCCAAAAGAAATTTCTACATGTACACACAATCTACAAGCATTGGCTGCATACAATAACCACGAACACATGCTTTTGAGACTTACCATCAAGTTTACGCGTTTTACCTGTAGTGGATAATAACTATGCACCGAGCTGAAGGCTGAAGGTTTATTTCAGATTTACGCCTTCTAGGGTGTTTGAACCCAAAGGGTTTACAAGGATCACTTCCATTTACATATCTAAGTTTTCCATACATTCTACAATACTTGACGTATTATTGAATAAAAATTATAAAAACCAATGTCTGGCTGACCATAGAAGAAGAAGTCAAAAGACAAAATGATCAACAACTATTTAGCATCATTGGTCCACAAATTTAGTCCATTGTTCTGCTTCATTTCATGATCATCCAAACAACATACCATAAGTTATGTATATTACCAGTACACATAGGCGGTTGGTAATCACTAATTAGAAATCGACTCACACCTGGAGTTTAAGTGTATCTCAGCCAAATCAAAATGCTGATCCAGTATTCTTACTCTTTCGAAGCATTACATCTTTGGCTTCATTGATTTTTGAAGCTAAGTAATGGCTGCCTCCAGCATCCGGATGGTTTGCAACCATTACCCTTCGATGTGCTTCCCTCACCTTATCTTCTGCCACACTCTCTCTGTCAAACAAGCCCATATCACAAATGTCTAGAATATCCTTGAAATAGTAACATGATAAACAAAATCTAACAAAGTGTATGGCGTGGTCCTACTTCTTCATCAGCGATTTGAGCCATCCGCATCTAAATGACTTTATCTATATGATTACACGATTAAGAATCTTTAAAAGTACGCAAATATTCATATATGATATTTTTATCTGGGGAGAAGCATGGGCGTAGCTCTTAAGGGGCGGGGAGGGGCGGCCGACCCCCCTGAATTTTCGCTGAGAAGTTCCGATTATATAGTATTTGTATAGAAATTTTTTGGTATATACGGTTTTGACCCCCGAAACTGGTTTTCGACCCCCCGAAACTAGTGATTTCCGACCCTCGGTGACTTCCGACCCCCCGAAGTTTCGGGTTAAGCTTCGCCACTGGGGAGAAGAGTTTAGAATACCCTCTTTGGTAATGACATACTAAACGAATCTATTTGGTGCAAGTGCTTAGTACCTTCCTAAGTCAACAGTTTTAGTGATCCGACATGGCTACATGGTAACTATGTTTTATATTGTATTCGTCAAGGAGAAATAAGGTTACCTAACACCAAGGATCAGAGCCGCTTCTCGTCTTGTCATTGTTGGTTGGAAGCCACCTTCATAGAACCTGCGTGATCTGGGCCTCGGGGGTCTAGCCTTGAAAGACTGCCAGGCCTGAATTCCATATTTACCAGCCATGGCTGCGGTTGCTATTGCAAGCCCAGCAATGAAAGGGGTAGCCTGGTACACACATCTAAAGCTTGTTAGTTTTTCGGACATAAAATCCCCTTTTGGAAAAAGGGTTTCCAAAAACAATCCTCAATTAAAACTACCAACTCAAATCTCCATGACACTCAAAGATCGCCTGATTATGCTTTTGATCTTGGTTTTAAAAAGTGAGAAGCACACCGAGGTTACATTGCCTTAAACCAAGGCGCAAAGCGCACCACTATTCTTACGCGAGGTGCAAGGTGCTTATATAATTTTTCTTATATTTCTCGTAGGTTTTTACTATGTTGTCAAGGCTCACCCAGGCGCACGCCTAGGCCCACTTTTAAGGCCCAACACGGCCTTCTCATTTCGCTTCAAAAGCCTCACTTTCTGGCCCTCAGACTAGTGTTGCACAGAAAACCCGGAACCGGTTAGTTTTGTACTCGGGTATTTTATACCCGTAACCGAACCTGACCCTACCAGAGAATACACGGGAACAGACATACCCTATACCCAAACCTGGTTATACCCTATGCCCGATACCGGGTTTTTTTAATACCCGAATTTTTAAAGAATATTTGATGTTTACTTTACAATTTTATAGTTAAGTTTTTTTTTAAATGTATATTATAAAGCAAATAATTTGTACTTGAGGGAATTTATGTTATTGTAGTTTATGTTAATTATTTTTACAAAATTACAAAACAAAATTAATTTTTAAATGAATTTATTTATGTGTAAAATGATAAAAAGCTTTTTTTCTAAAACCGGGTATTAATACCCGATTCCAATACTCGGCTATACCTGAACCTGATCATACCCATGGTTTAAAAAAACGGCTGAGGCGTGCGCCTCGAGGCGCGCCTCAAGGCGAATCGGGAGGAAAACGAGTCTGGGGCTGCGCCTCAGGGTGCTATTTTGTAGATGCGCCTCACAGGGCTGAGGCAGTAATAAAAACAGCGCCTCAGGGGTTTTTTAAGTTTATTTTTGATGTTTTAGACTTTTTGTTTCAATCTCAAGCATGTCATGCCCTTTTAACGTGTGTTTTTGATGTTTTTGATGAATTTGATGCTGAAATTAGTTAGTATTTCATTTTCTATAAGATATATAACATTTATATATATATTTTCATTCCGCCTTGCGCTTACGCCTCGGTTCGCCTCGAGGCGAAAGGAAAACGCCTCGAGGCACGTTTCCGTACTTTTAAACCTTGATCATACCCTACCCGGATACAAAGGGTATAGTTTTTCTCCTATATACTCGTACCCAAACCCTACGTGGTTTTTCTCAATACCCAATTTTCCAATACCCAATCATACCCAGAACCGATTCCATACCCGGAACCGGGTATTAAAAAACCCGATATATGCACCTCTACCTCATATGAATATTTCAAGCCAAGTTCTTATGAAATTCAGGCTAAAATTCATCTGAACAAGTTGAACAGGTCTAAAACAATTATAACAACCCTAAACAAGCCTGGAATCTACACATAACAGCCAAAACTAGCCCTAAAGAAGCCTAAAATGTGTCTTAAACCCCGAAAATTCTATTTTTATACCATACACCTCACATAAAAAAAGCCCTCGCTTTTTAAGCGCCTTGCTCTGAAGCCCAAAACTCACCCTTTGCGGCTTTGCGCCTTCGACAACTATGTGTTTTTAGCATCCCCTATCCAAAGGTTAGCTATAAATAAGCTTTATATATGCTCTAATATATAAATTACTTACATCTACAACCTAAAAATCCTGATGCACACAAAACCTATCCCATACGGAAAGCACACATCAAACCTGCACCTTAATACCTTATGCCGGTTTTTTTTGCCTTAAAAGCGCGCCTCGCCAATTGCAAACAGCTAAAAATTCTACTTGTTTAGCTTAATTGATTTCATTTATTCTCTTACGAACAGCTATAAAAATTATTAATCTACTGCTGATATATCTAGGGTTTATTAAGTTGCAGAACCTAGCAACAGTGTCCCCTAATCACCATATTATATACAAAACAAATTTATAATAAATCAGAAACATGTCAAACACGTGATTAGTTAGATGGAACTGCCAATTGGATACATAATAATATTTAATTTATAATCAATTTATGGAAAATCTAATGAGCAACGGTAAGATAGAAAATAAAGAAATAGATATGGAACAAAAACACAAATAATGAAATAATAATAATAATAACAATAAAAATAATAAGAAGAGAGATTAAACAAACCATTAGTTTGTAACAGTTCTGATGGAGATGACGATGTTTGCATCAAAAAGTGTTTGTTCCATATGATGCACGACCAAACTACTCTCTCATAGGTTAAATGTTTTGGATTTTGTTTTGGGCCTTTGAAAGGCCCATTAACAATAACAATTAGGGTGTTAAAACCCAAATAAACTGGTGTTGGGTCCGATGAACAGCTTTAGAGCCCAATATGATAGCACATAAAACTGGTTTGGGCTCGACCTAACATAGGTTTATGATTTTGTGTTGAGAACATGTGTAAACCCAAATCAAATCTGGCTTGCCCAATAAAAAAAATAATAAATAAAAAAGAAGTTGAGTGGGTTGGGTTTTTCAATCTTTAAAATCGGTTTACATCCAAACAGGTTTGAGCCCAACGTAAAGATAAAAATAAAAATCGATACTTACATAAGTCGAATTCGAGTAATCCAACCAAATGTATAGAAGGAAACACATCATGAAACTTAGGGGCTGTTTGGTTGATTAAGTGCTGAATCATTAAGATGATCTGAATGGTTAAGAGATGAATCATTCAGTATTCCTTATTAGCTTAATGGTTTAGCACTTAATCATTCCATTCAGATGCCAAAACAAACAGTCTGAATGCTGAATTATTCAGAACTGAATGGTTAAGAGGATAATTAAGAGGCTAACAAACAGCCCCTTAGTTTTCGTTTCACGGTACGTGGAATGGAATCCGGATGGAATTAGAATGTATATTCCATTCTTATGTCGTTCATTTTAAGAAAAAAAAAAGAATTGTAATAGAACAACATCCCTTCCAACTCTGTCCGAATTTCATTCCATTCCATTCGGGGAACGAAAATCATAACCTTTTATGATTAAGAAAAGCGAACATCAATTATTATTTATATTAAGAAACATATCGAGGACAAGGTATTATTCTGTCTTGTTCCCCCGACAAAGCAATGTACTGTTTATTAATGTTCTTCCCAGTGACAAGGACTTGGGTACTTTTTATAAACCATCATTTACTGATCAACCCAATTTCTCTTGCATCACTTGCTTGTACCGTACAACACACTTAAAAAAGAATCAAAAACACTAGAACACAAACAACTTTACATAATAAGTAACAAAATGATGAATTCCAAAATGATACCAAAACAAAGTAAATACTACAAAAACATAACTAACAAACAAACAACAATATGACTCAAAACAAAGTAAACAATCACTCAAAACACTAGCACACAAACAACTTCTTATAAACTTTAACCCATCATCAATGACTGGTGAGCCTAGTCGAGGCGCGAGCCGGTGAACCCGAAAACACAAGCTGCTTCTTGGCTGACCCAGTTACTGAACCCTTATCCGACCCGCCTTTCCTTCCTGACCCTAAGCGGCTTGGACTATGTATAGGACTAGCCATTCGAGACCTAGCCTTAGCGGACTCCGTAGAAGCCATGTAATTCGGAACTATAGGAGATGATTCGACGCTCTTGTCATCACACGCTGAACTAGTTACGCTGTGCCACCTGTTTCGGTCAGACTGCTGCACGCTATAGAAGCTTCTAGAGTCTCCATCCGCACTTCCCATTTGGCTTTCGGGCCTGACCCGAGAGCTAGATGATCGAGCCCTGGTGACCGGTTTGCCCATTTCTCCAACCGATGGTTCTTTGTCGGGTATGCTTTCATTTTCCCATGGCCGCGCAGCCATCCACCGCTCCAGCCAACTCCATCCCCAATGAGGATTGTTCGAATCCAGAAAAGTTGGATTCGCAGACTTCGCAGTGTTCTTCCACATTTGCTATTTGACAATAAAACAAAAGGAATATTATTGTCAAGTTACATTAAAATAGAAGGTAGACGGGCAGCAAAGCATACCTGATTAGTATGTGCATAAGCCAATGCGCGTTCTCTACGTACAGCCGCCTCCTGTTTCCTTCGTAAACTGGCTTCGATTTCTTCTTTAGATCTTCTACTGTCATCCCATGTATCTCCCAACTGTATTCCAAAAAAAAAAATTGATTATCAAACATAAAAATCTCGATTTTTTTTTTTTGAGAAAACGTAGCGAATTTTAGTATATTTTTAACACTGACAGAAGATCTAATGTTGTTGAGTTCTTTCTCATGCTTCAAAAGTAATTGTTGGACAACTTTATTCTCCTCAGACATACGAACACGCCTTGACCGAACCTGAGACTGTACACGAGCCAATGTTTGCATACATTTTAGTGTGGCGGTTGCTTGTCGTTTAACCGATTGACCTTGAATAACTGATCTCAACCGCTCAAGCCCTCTTAGAGCACGCGACGCCCTCCTCGCCTAAAAACAATTAAACAATATAACTTCAGTAATAAAAAAATGTTAAGTGACTTTTATAAGAAAAAACTGTAAGTGTAGTGCTTTTTACATGCGAAAAAATGTTGAGTGACTTCAGTGAAAAAAAAAACAGAAAGTTTAGTGTTTTCTATGATATTTCCCCTTAAATAATGTGTTACAAATAATTAATGTACCAAAAATAATTTACCAAGTGCCCGCGATAAACTGTCTGAATCTTGATGGCAGCCATTTCTTCTATGGATGATTGCGCGCTGGACGTTAAGCGAACAACTTCTGCAGCAGCATGGGCCGCTGCAACGGCTGCTTCTGCAGCCATAGCAGTGGCGTATGCAACCGAATACGCGTGTTTGCTTTGTTCATTTTCGGCTTCAGTGAGTGTTACCTCTCTATGAGGAGAAATAGAAAGAGGGACATGATCTTCTACTATTGTTTCTGTTTGTAACAAATGTTTATCCACACTCTTTTGCTTTCCAAACCAATATTTTTTTGAACTCTTTTTACTAGATTTCTGTTTTTTATAAAACATTAAAACCAACATTGGCATTTTAATATTTTATTAAACTTGTATGCAAAGAAAAGAACATAAAAAAGATGAAACTAGAACATAAACAAACCTTGTATTTGTTGTCATTGGATTTAGAATGGTTAAGTGCTTTCTTTAATGCAGATAACCAACTACTCTTCTTACCCATTTGTTGATCAAATCATCTGCAAACAATAAACAAATTTATTAAAAAAAAAACAGTTATGTAATGATAAGACACAAAGTTGCATTGATGTGAGGTTAAGAGTGTATTATTGTACCTGCAACTGAGGAGGAGATTAAGGCAACAAAGTTGTGATTATTGTGTTGAATATGAAACGGTAATAAATGAGAGAGAGATATTTGGTGAATGTTTTGTTTTGGTTGATGTTTGAATAGAGGTTTTTTCGGTTAGTGAGAGAAGAATAAGGGTCGTGTGATCCACGACAGAATAAGATAGGGGTTGTGTTTCTTTTTAAACATATAACACAATTATTTTGTATGCTTGCCTTTCAAAAAAAAATTATTTTGTATGCTTACTTGAATTAAAACTCATTTGACAAGTCATTTTTTATGTAATTATTTTATTTAGTAAGCCTTTAAACTAAACATTTCAAAGCAAAATTCTACGACTCTTAATGGTATGCCCATGAGTTTTCAAATAAGAAGTTAATTATGGGTTTGAGTCACCGAGACAACCCGGCCGACTAATTTGTTTTAAATTTAAAAGATTTCGATAAGTCATTTTCTTATTCCTTCTATGTCGTAGGGTTAAAACCAACAAATCTTTGTTATTTTCTCGCTGTTTTGTCATGTTTTCTATAAAACCCTATTGGGTACTGTACGAAGTATTTGAAATACAGAAAAGAAATACCATTTGGGAAATATTTCCAAAGGAGTTGCAAACGGATCTGCCGGTTCACCAATCATTAATGGTTATTTTGTTTTGGGTTCAGCTAAATGTTTCTATCGGTTTTTGGATTTCTTCCTGGAAGATTAGCCGGGTCAACACATTCTGTATTTTGGGTGGAAGATCCATTTGCCAGGGTATAATGCTAATAAAATAAAATTTTGAAACTAGTGGAATTTCTCCGCGGGTTATGGTGGAAATTCAGTATATTATATCATAAAGCATAAATGATGTTTACAATAGTCCATAATATGATACCTATTCAAATAAAGTTACCATTCACAAAGTTACGTTACGGTATGATAACGCTTGGATAGTAATAGTGAGAAATATATACCAAAATCAACCTGTATTGAAACCAAAAAGCATAACAATAAACACCAGTACCAATATTGTTCAGCCAGTGTCAGTCCGATTCGGAAAAAAAAATGTGTAATACGAAATAAAAAAAAGTTTATATCTAATGTTTTAATTACACAAAAGTTGTCTTGACTAACCCAAAAAAATAAATGTGTGATATACCCATAACCATGTTGATACTTCTTTTTCGTCAATAAAAAACAATAAAAACAAATATTTTTGTTTTGTTGACATTGATTTGGTTTGGTAGTGGTACCGATACTTGATATAGTTCATGATACAAAATGCTCCTCTATTTTAATACGGCTCCATTGTCAATAAATTTTCTATTAAAAAGTTTTCAAAAGAATCAACGAAACATTTTAAATAGATTTTATAAAAGAAAAAGTTATAAAACCCCTTTTATTAGAGAAAAAAACTAACTGATAAATCAAATACTATTAAAATAATAAATGAGTTAAATTTGTATATTGTTTGTTGGGTATACTGAAATGGTGCCGAACCATACCAAGCACTTTTGGTACCCGTACTAGTATCATTTTTTTGCAATTTCCGAGATCTGTAATTCCGGTATTGTTACTGCATTTTACTACATTTTACCTTCAAATACTATACGGTTATCAGCAACGTACCATACCGTGCCGAGCACGTTCGCTACCGGTTCTGGTATCATTTTTTCTGATTTTTGGGATTGGTACCGAGCACATCCCTCATTTACAATCTAAGGGATGCAATTTAAGGACTTACTACTAAGAGGTTTGTACATCACTATTTTTTTAGTTTTTTCAAACGACTAAACATCACTGTTTATAAATACAAATTTTATTGTATATAACATGTATATACATGTAAAAAAGAGTATTAGAATTTTAGACGATGACATGATAAGCCAAGATGAAAAGAAACCGAGTACATTATTAATTTCATATGTTTAATCTTATAGTAATGTATGTTAGTTGAAACGATTCTTCGAATAATTTAAGTGACCCCGATCTGTTCAGGGAAACGATTCTTCGAACATCTATAAACCAAAACATGATAACGCTTAGTAAAAGTTTAATTTCTAGATTCTATCACTAATAACTATCATAGACTAACATCTATTGGATCAAGATGAGCATAGCACCAAGTACTCGACGGACGTAAAGGTCAACACCAAGTTGATGTGGTCCACAACTTTACATGCTCTCCACTTCGCTCTACTCCTTTCTAACAAGTTTAAACACAACAAACATATTTTATCTAGAAAAAAAAAACTTGCTTGTTGATCATTTTTTGTGAGAATATAATTAACCAGCAAAATTTTGAAAGGTTTTTTTACTAGTTAGATGTGCACAAAACCGCATTTCATTTAACCAGTTTTTACTCCAATGTCCAATCATTGAGTTAATAACCGTGAAATTGGGTGGGCATGGAACACGTTTTTGGAGAGGGATGTGATCAGTTCAGTTCCGATTCCAGTTCTAGCTATTTTCAGGATTTGACTAGTTCTGGTTGGGTGTAGTAGAGTTTGAACCATTTCAAATTAAGGGTATGGGCGGACATATGACCAAGTTGTAGCTAGAGTTTGCCAAAAACAGTTTTGGCTGGTTTACAACCGGTTTGGGAATTGGTTTCTTCGCTTTGGCCAATTTAAGCGCCAGTTTCTCTAATCGGTTTAAGTTTTCGTTCCAAAACTAAATCGTTATACTTTTCTACACATTTTGTGCTTGACAAAAAAAATTACATGAAATTCTCGTTTATTAATTTTTTTGTTTTTCTAATGGCTAGAAACAAGGCTCCAATAGTTAAATGACCGTTTTCTAATGGCTCCCTAGTTCCGAAGGTCAAAACTGGTTCAGTTTGGTCAGGTTGGGCAAGAAACCGGCTCATGTCGGTTTGAGAGTCAAGAAGGTGAAGCCGGTGTGGAACCAGTGGGTTCATTGGGTTTAGGATGAAACCAGTTTTAATATCGGGTTAGGTTGTCAGGTTCATATTGGAAACCGTTTTTTTTTCTAGCCATCTCTACGTGTAGAGTCAGGTACGGAACTAATTACTCAATACCCGGTTGCAGGTTTTTTATGGTTCCGGTTTTGAAACCGGTATTTTTTCACCTCTAATAAAAAACCGGTTAAATTCCATCACATAACTCCAGGCCCATTTTCGGGCCATTTCCTTTAGAGTCTCTAAAATTTATTGGCCTGTATAACAGAGAGCTAGAGGAGGTTTCTTTTGAAATACTCAGAGTTTGGTGTTTGATCCAACTAGGTTCAAGTAATTCATTTATGGAAGACGTTCATTTCATCTAAAAGACTAAAACCAAGCAATAGTTAAACCTTTTAATGTCGTCGTCATCATCATAATCTTAGTGAAAATCTCATCGATAGCAAAGCTAATTTAGGGTCTGAAGAGGGTAAAATGAAGACAACCTTACCTCTATCTCCATGAAAATAGAGAGCCTACTTCCAGTGAGACCCCCAGATCGATAGTAGTTTTGCATCAAGCCTTGTACATAAGGCACATAACACTCAACATTCTGGACAAAGGCCAATTGGTGCATGTACCATTTGCCTTTCGGCTATCAACGCCACCACATGATGCTTGATTAACCGTCCGCCTCTTTTATCGTTATTTTCATGATACTAGTAAGATAAAGTAAAATTAGTGCAATTTCACTTTTGCCTCGAAGAACCCACACATATATACATTATATGTACATACCGCAAGCTGGATGTATTAAACTTTTTAATGTATCACTTGGAATTTAGTACAAACGAGTTCGATTGTAAGTGAGATTACTTTTCTAACTCTTTTTACTAGTTATCTATATCTTAATTTGTAGTGTTGGAAATACCTCAACTTTTAACCTATGCACAATTCCCCCTCATTCTTGTTTTTTTCACCTCCACACCCTCATCTTTCAAACATTGCCATCACCATCCCTCTACTTTGCTTTTCTACCACCACCCCCGGCTTTTACACATTTACACCACCACCCTTCTACTTTTACATTTCAATCACCACCCATCAGCAGGTGACTTTTCTAACTCGCTTTCACTAGTTAAGATGTAAATAAATGTGTCGGTTTGAAAACACATTTATAATTAGAATATTCTTTTTATATGCAAGTGTAACATATAAGTTCAACATATCAACCAACTTACAAACCATTTTATACATGTTTACAACGGGATCACAGCCCGTGCATAATCCGACTATCTGTGTACTCCGTCTAGAATAAACAAGTGGGGCCGTGATGTAGATACATTGATTTTTATGTGTGTTCAAATAAAGGTTGATGTAATTATACATAGGCAAATATACAAGTCAAATTCAAGTTCATTAATTTCAACTCGCTAAAGTGACATGATTGACAACGTGTTCTCAGTACCAACTCGGTTTGAAAAATAATATAAAAAACTAGTGAGAACCTTGTAAATTTTGGAATTAAACTAGTGAGAATTTAACAAAAGGAACCAACTCGAAAAAAATCTTGAATTCACCAGTGGTGATTGCAGTATTTGCATCTATTTTCTCGGACACTTACTTGATTGGTTAATCAAAGTAAATTGTTATGTGTTAATGTATGTGACAAGAACGTTTATATATAGCTATTAATTAACCGAGTTTATATATATAACTAGAACTCTAGAAGGCGATCATATGAAGTAAAACATAACATCAATTCTTTTTTACCAATCTAATATCTATATATCACCGATGTAATCGTATTGTATTGTTTGGCTTTCGGCTAGTTTTTTCCGTCTTGAAGATAGCTTGTCTTTTTGGTGGTAATGAAAGTTAATATTCAAAAAAAAATATATCACCGATGTACTCAAGGGCCATCCGGATAATACTTATTTTACTTCATATGTTATACTTCGGTTCACATCTGTTTATCAAACAAACAATAAAATATATTAACAAGGTTAACCTATATTTGATGACAACTGGTCAAATGTAAACATTAAAGAAGTTTTTTGTACTTAACCTGAAAAAGTTTTATAAATTAAATTGCCGACATTAACAAAACTATTGGCAATTGGGAAATTTTTATTAGTAAACTTCCAAGGTTTGATTAATTTAGTTATATACTGATGTGGTGATAAGCATCCCCTACTTAAAAATATAATCTACATTATAAAAAAATATATAAACAAAACATTCTCTAATCAACACATGTAGAATAACTTCAATAGTAAGATGACAAATTACACACCAACTTGTTGACCTATTGATCTCATTCCAAACTCTTGATGGCATTAGGATGACGGTTGCCACCACCTCGGCCGCCGCCGCCACCACCACAACCCAAGAACCTCACCAGGCTCCAAGACCCTTTCCACCATCATTGCCACTACTTCTTTTGTCATCCATCATATCTTTAGTCCCTATGGATGATTGTCGTTTCTTTAAGTCTCTAATATGCATTTGTGCCGAAAAACTATTTGATCCAAAACCAAACATAAGTAAGTACCATCTTGGTTTGGTGGCAGAAGTCAAGATGGACACTCTCCTAATTGGTACCTCATACTTTAAGTCATGTTTTTCTGAATAGATATGTGATTTAGATTTACTTGATTTCTTGAAAAACTTCCATCTTTGTTTGTGAGATGTTTGTAGCTTTTTACTTTCATGCTTGTGAGTGTCTGGAGAAACACTAGATTCTTTGTAAGGAATGATTTTCCCACAAAAGACAATACTATTGTTCACTGAGGTCTTTAAAAGCTCACTAGAGAACTCAAACTGATCATCAAAATGATCAATAGGGTTGTTTTGATCACCGAGTGGATGGAAGTCCTGTGGATCACCATTGTTGTCGTAGATCATGAAATCCGAAAGAGAAAGAGTGTCGATTGCATCATCTTCGTGGTGATTCGAGTCTTGCGTTGGAGGGGTTTGAACAAACTGACTTTTTTCCATGTACAAAAAGTTTAAGGATGATTATGGTGGAAGTATGGAGTGTTTTGGTAAAATCTTGATAACCAAGTTTGAAGTATTTTGAACTATGGTTTTGACTATATAACTAGTTGTGATTTGTAATGGGACAAATGAACATAACTAAATTAATCTGTAAAAATTGGAGGTGCATATGCAACAAGGGTGGATTTTGATAGGCTGTGCTTCTAGAGAGTCGACATGTAGATAAAGACATTCTTTAAAAAGTAAGGTTTAGTTCAACCAAACGTTTTTATTTGACAAAGTTAAAAGAGTTTGTTTGTAAATTGTAATAAACATTTCATGCATATTACTATCCAATCCTGTAAATTAAGTCAATATCTTATTCGAATGTCATTTTGATTCAAAAATCAACATTTTTTTGTTAATTTCTTCTACATAATAGTATATAAAAATACAAGTTTATGTTAGTTACAAATATTACTAAGTATAATTACATTTAGTTAGGCTTAACTTTAACTATATAATGGAAGAAAATATTGTAACATGTAATTTATCTTAGAATTTTCTAAATCATATTACTCGGTTCTAATTGTTTTAGTAGAATATGCCGATGGTCTTTTGCCTAGTGACATTAAGTGTTTATTCTCATCAAAGTTGTATGAGTTCGGGTTCCAAAAAATAGACATTGTTAAAAGTAAGCTTTAAGTGTGTGTTCGCCGTAAAAAAATGTGTAAATCATATTTAATGTAATAGTTATTTATGAAAAAAATAATGTTAGCTATATATAGTCAATCCAACATCAATTCTAGAACCATCTTGACACGCGTTTGAAAAAAAACACCTTATTCCATGTTTCAAATTTACCTGCCCAATATTTTAAAATTTAGACGCGGTCGACGGTTGGGTTGGGAACCGAGACCTAGACCGGTATGATTCCGGGTATTGGACCGTGTTTGCATTGAACCGAAGGTTGGACTGGCGAATAATTGGTTGAACCAGGAAATCGGTCAGTCAAACTGGTAACTTAAATGGGTGGGACCAGTTTTTGATATAATATTTATGACACTATCCGACCAGACCGGTTAAACCGGTGATCCGGTATAAAGACTAGTTCGGCCCTCTAGAACCATCTATGACATATAATAAGTCCTAGCAACCTAAATATGTACAAACTAAAATCTCATGACAATTAATATAATAAATAACAATAAACAAGTGAAGGGAGGGGGGCTGGCTTTCTAGAAAAACAGTTAAATGGAGGTCATGTATGACATAACTGTATACAACAATATTGTTACTTGTTAGGCCAGTTGTAAATGTTGGGTTCGGACCCACTAAGGCTGCTTGAAGTATTTCGATTTGGATTTGTTGTGTGCGGGTCATATTCTCTCGTAATTCCTGGGAATCGAGATGACAATGATGTTTCATTAATTCTATTCAAACATTAAACATGTATATGTCCAAAGAAATGTTTTCCTTATTCAAACTAGTTAAAAGATGCCCCAAATAATTGCCTTATATTATGAAAAAAAAAAAGAAGAAAAAACAAAATATAATCAAAGACGTATTAAGATATTTTGTTTAATCTAGATATGCTTGTTTTTCTTTTCATAATTTAAGGGATTGTATGACACGTTACTAGGTTATTTTCAATAACAAATTTATAGTTAGTAATTTAGTATATCTTTTTAACGGCAAAGCTTCATTTGAGTAAGCCAAGATCGGCTAGCAAGAAGGTAGAAAGTGAATTACAATAAAGTTTACATCACTTACACTGGATTATTGTTATAGACAGTATATCTGTTGGATCAGATGAACACTCACAACACACAAGAATATTACTCAACAATGCTTGGCTTCTCTTATTAATTGAATTGTAAAAAAGTGCATACATCAAATGAACTGGACTAAGCTATAAATAGGAAAGAAACAAACGGTAACACAAGAAACTAGGAACCTACTAACAACTTCAAACGTTCACTTATTCAAAGGACCTTGCAGAAAACCAGGACAACTTCTAACTGCTTCGAAGCCAGCATTCCATGCATGCACGTGCATGGTAACAGTTTGAATCACATTTCAATACTCCCCCTTGATTCAAACTCCATCACTCCAAGTTCACTTCTCTGCCATATGAACTTCTCAAAAGCTAATGCCTTAGTCAATATGTCTGCTAACTGCTCATCTGTGGAACAAAACTCTAATACAACTTCCTCATTTGCAACCATTTCTCGAACAAAGTGATGCTTCAGCTCAATGTGTTTTGAATTATTGTTCAGAATTGGATTCTTACTTAACTTGATGGCAGATTGATTATCACAAAACAGCACAGTAGCCTCCTCTTGTGGTAGCTGCAACTCCTTAAGAATTCTTCTTAGCCAAATGGCTTGACAAGAGGCTGAAGTAGCAGATATGTATTCTGCTTCAGTGCTAGACAAAGCCACAGTAGTTTGCTTCTTCGAACTCCAAGTCACTGCTCCACTTCCCAGATTGAAAGTATGAGCAGAAATACTCTTCCTGTCATCAATACTGCTGGCCCAGTCACTATCAGTGAATCCTTGTAACTTCACTTCTGTTCCCCTCTTGTACCACAAGCCAAACTTCAATGTTCCAGCAACATATCTAACAATTCTCTTTGCTGCACCCCAATGTACTTTGGAAGGAACTTGCATGAATCTAGACACAATCCCTACAGAATAAGCCAAATCAGGTCTTGAATGGGTCAAATAGATTAACCCACCTACCAGACTCCTGTATGCCACTGCATTTGCTTTTTCAGCTTGATCATCATTCCTGAACTTCTCATTAACCTGCATTGGGACCTTTTCAGGCTTGCATCCAATCATACCAAATTTGGCAAGCAAGGACTTTGCATATTTTTCTTGAGAAAGAAATATGCCAGTACTAGTCTGTGTAACTTCTAGGCCCAGAAAATACTTTAGTAATCCCATATCAGACATTTCAAATTCACTTTTCATCTTTTCTTTAAAATTAGCAATGAGATTAGAAGAGGAAGAAGTACAAATTATATCATCTACATATATACATACATAGATAATATGATTTGATTCTTCTCTTTTCACATACAAGGTCGGCTCATTATGACTTCTTTTGTACCCATGCTTCAAAAAATGGCTGTCAATCTTTGCATACCAGGCCCTAGGGGCCCGTTTAAGCCCATACAAGGCCTTCCTTAACTTGTACACCTTATCTTCTGCTCCCTTCACTTCAAAACCTTCAGGTTGTTGAACATAAATCTCTTCTGAAAGATCACCATTCAAGAAGGCAGACTTCACATCCAGTTGATGCAATTGCCATCCTAATTGAGCTGCAACTGAGATTACAACTCTAATTGTTTCAAATCTAGCTACTGGAGCAAATGTCTCTTGATAATCAATCCCTTGTTGTTGAGAATACCCCTTCACAACCAGCCTGGCCTTGTACCTCATAATCTCCCCCTTCTGCCCAACTTTTGTCTTGAAGATCCACTTTAAACCAACCAAGTTCTTTCCAGCAGGTAACCTTACCAGTTCCCATGTATTGTTCTTCTCAATGGCCTGAATTTCTTCTGTCATTGCAGCTTTCCATTCAGGTCTCTTGACAGCTTCTTGGTAGTTTATAGGATCACTAATGTTGAGGGCAAACTGACAAGTAGACAGGTCATGAATTAAAGTATTATTATCATAATCAACTTGTACCTCTTTAGCAGTCTGGTACACATCACTGAGAGCCTTTAACCTTGGAGATGGTGATGGACTTGGGCTAGATGGACCTTCACCACTGGTCCCCACTGTTTCATTACTCGAATTGTCAGTGTTGTCACTTGCAGAAGGTGAGGGTGGAGCAGACCCTCCATCATTATCAGCAGCATTAACAATATTTTCCATTTCAGGAAATGGGTCAACAAAAGCAGCTGTATAGCTTTTCTTATCCATCTTCTCACCCCAGTCCCATTTTGTATCTTCATGTATTTTCACATCTCTTCTGGTATAGACCTTCTTACTTCTTGGGTTATATAACCTGTACCCATCAGTCTCATTAACATAGCCAATAAACACTGCAGCTTCTGTTCTATCATCAAGTTTTCTACGACCTTGACCAGGAGTAATACCATATGCAAGACTTCCAAATACCCTGAGATGATCTACTTTGGGCTTTTCATTATACCATGCTTCATGTGGAGTTTTGTTTTTAAGTGATTTGGTGCATACAAGATTGATCAAGTACACTGCTGTGGCTACACCTTCAGCCCAAAAATAATTAGGCATTTGTTTTTCTTTAATCATACTTCTTGCTAACCCCATGACTGTTCTATTCTTCCTCTCTACTACACCATTGTGTTGTGGTGTGTAGGGAGGTGTAAGTTCATGAACAATGCCATTTAACTCACAGAAACTGTTGAACTCTTTTGAACAAAACTCACCACCTCTATCTGTTTTTAAAGTCTTTATTTGACACTCAGCATCCTTTTCTACCAAGGCTTTGAAAACTTTGAACCTACTGAACACTTCAGACTTTTCTTTTATAAAATACACCCAACACATCCTGGTGTAATCATCAACAAATAATAAATAGTAATAGCTTCCCCCCATACTTGGAACTTGCATAGGTCCACACACATCAGCATACACAAGTTCAAGTCTCTTCTTGGCTTTCCATAAGTGAGAACTGAAAGGTGCCTTGGCTTGCTTTCCAAACATGCAGCCAGAACACCCCTCAACAACTTTTACCTTTGGTAAGCCAAGAACCATTTTCTTATCATACAGTGTTTTTAAGGCACCAAGATTGTAGTGACCATACCTTAAGTGCCATAATCTTGACTCTTCATCAGCAGGTTGAACAGGTGCAGAAGCTGTTGATCTTTCAGCATGAGCAGCATCCATTAAGAACATATTGTTCTTAGCCACCAAGACAGACATCATAATGTTACCTGTTGACTTGTTTCTAATAACACACTTGCCATCATCAAACAACAATGAATAACCTTTCCTCATTAACTGCCCAACACTTAACAGGTTATACTCTAAATGAGGTGCATAGTACACATCACTTAGCAACCTGTACCCTCCATTGTTGATCACTATTTTAACAGTTCCCTTTCCTTCTACTGCTAAGTTTTTCTTGTCACCTAGTTTCACATTTAGCTTAAAGGTTTCATCTAGATCAACAAAACTGAACTTATTACCTGTCATATGGTTAGAGCATCCAGAGTCTAGAAACCACAGACAACTTGAGGGGTTATCACCACAGGAATGTTCATCAGCCATAAGAGCATACTCATCAGTTGGAACATATGCCATAAATAGATGCTGTTCCTCACCAGCATTCCCATCTTCCTGTCCCTCATTTTCAGCAATATTAGCATGTCCATCATCACTATACCAGCAGTCTCTCTTCAAGTGTCCAAATCTATGGCAGTTGTAACACTAAGGACCTCTTCTGTCTGATGTCCTCCCTCTACCTCTTCCTCTTGTGAACCCTCTTCCTCTTCCTCTACCATAACTTGGAGGGCTCCTGTTCATGTCTTGAAAAACCTGCAGGGCTTGTTCATCAGTTCTTTCAACAGCTTTATCTTGACTTCTACTATTGATCCTCTCCTCCTGTGATTGTAATGATCCCATCAATCTCACAGGTGTGAGTGTTGACAGATCATTAGAAACTTCAATGGAAGGCACCACATAGTCAAATTTTGGAGTCAAACTCCTCAAAATCTTCTCCACAACTGTCTTGTCAGCAACGATCTCTCCATATGATCTTTGTTGACTGACAATTCCCATCACCCTGGAGAAATAGTCACCAATCGATTCTGTTTCTTTCATACAGAGATTTTCGAAATCCCTTCTAAGCCCCTGCAGCTTGACTGCTTTCACTTGAGAGTCTCCTTGAAACTCCATCTTCAAAATCTCCCAGGTTTCCTTTGCTGATGAGGCAGCAGATATCCTGGAAAATAATTGGTCATGGACTGCTTGCTGGATCACTGCCATAGCATGTGCATCCTTCTTTCTATTGGACTTCAGTCTAGCTTGATCAGCATCTGCCTCATTAACCCCACTCTCAACCATTTCCCACAAATCACGAGATCTCAGAATAGTTTTTATCCTTATACTCCAGAACTCATAGCCTTCTCCCTTGAAGACAGGGATTGGACTAGGAGCCATGGGTAAAGCATTGACTTGTTCAGCCATAGATGGTTGAGAAGATGACCTCACACACTCAGATAATAAAGAAGCACGAACGTGGCTCTGATACCACTGTTGGATCAGATGAACACTCACAACACACAAGAATATTACTCAACAATGCTTGGCTTCTCTTATTAATTGAATTGTAAAAAAGTGCATACATCAAATGAACTGGACTAAGCTATAAATAGGAAAGAAACAAACGGTAACACAAGAAACTAGGAACCTACTAACAACTTCAAACGTTCACTTATTCAAAGGACCTTGCAGAAAACCAGGACAACTTCTAACTGCTTCGAAGCCAGCATTCCATGCATGCACGTGCATGGTAACAGTTTGAATCACATTTCAATAGTATATAAGTTGGAAATGATATAATATAATGATGATATTTTTAAGTACAATTTCATATATGCCATTTTAAACTTGTAAAATATCATATATACCCAAAGTACAATTTTTTCATGCATATTATACAATGGTCCTAAAGCATGTTTTGGGTATATATGAAATTCTGATGTTTTGCAGGGGTATATATGAAATTGCCCCTTTTTTTTATGTCTTGATAAGGTAGTTGAAGTTAATAACAATATACTATAGTTTGGTAACTAAAATTTTTCTGTTGCCCATAAGTTATAATTATTTATTTATTGTTGGAAATTGTATGTTCACACTATATTTCGTATTAGTTAGTTTTAAAAATAAATTATAACCAAACTAACACAAAAACAATATGAAAAATAGATAATAACCAAATAAACACATAAACAATGTGATTATCAACCTAGCCACTTTAAAAATCATATTTGTACTGTATGAAATTTGACATGCACACGACACGTCTACACATATATACTTTCGAATAATGCAAAAATATACAATTGATTACTCATGTACAAAATGTTTGGAAATTTATTAATTAAATATTATATTAATGTGTAATATAATAATATTAATTATAAGCCTATATGAACGAGAGATCACTTGGCTGGTTGCTTTTGGGCTCGAGCGGTTTGGTGGAACATGGTGGTGTGGATGAAGATCCCTTGGCTAGTAGGAGCAATTTCTTTTTTCGATTTCTTTGAAATTATTGTGCGTTCTCCGGGCCCTAAAAGGTGGAGAAAATTTGTCCATACGGTGGTTCTCGCCACTTCGTGGCGTATTTGGATTGCAAGGAACGTGAAAGTTTTTGAAGACAAGTTTATCCTTGTTCGGTCCTTGATCGACCAAATCATTGAAGATGCTTTTATTTGGATCACCAACCGGGCGAAGATTTATAGTCTTAGATGGGACGAGTGGGTTTGTTTCGATGTGGCTAGACTTGTGTAGGATGCCATGCGTTTTGATGTTGTATGTTTCGTTTGGCGTTTTTTGGTGATGGTTTGTACTTTCAGCTTTTTGCTAGCTCTTTATATTTAGCTATAAAGTGATGTTTGTTTAAAAAAAGAATGAGAGATCTAAGCTTTAAGTGTGTGTAGTAAAACTTTAGTGTTGGTGAATATATAAATCATGTGTTGGTTTATATGTAGAATTTTGTAGAGGAATGTATTCCTATACAACAGGACACACCCAGTGACAACTAGGAGGGTGCGAAGCACCCGACACGCCCGGGCACGGGACGAGGACGATGGGCGTTTCGATGGTGCACTTTGCACTTCGCACGCTCGCATCGCCGCGAGCCGCTTGAGAGCCGCCTTTATATTTTTTACTGAAGTTGGATTGGTGTGGGTCAAGCCTATGGTTAGGATTAGTTAAGTAGTGTTGTTAAGTCCTTTCAAATTCCTACCCTGTCAAGTGTCATTAAGTCTCGTAATTCATTACAGACTTAAAGTGTAATTAAGTCTAGTAATTCAATACAATTGAATTCAGTATTGAATATGAACTCTTGGCATGGTTTTTTATCAGTTGATAAATACAAAGTTATATGCTCTGTTTGAAGACAGAAAAATTCTGATAATTCATGTTCACGAACCACCACTTCATGTCAGACGATTTCCTAACTTTTCTGCCCTCCACGCTCTTGTTTCAGGTACTGTTTCATGTGCTAGGTTTTCTCCGGCAATGCAATCTGCTTAGGCTGTTGTACCCTGTGAAACAGACGGGTGCACCTGGGTTGTCTAAAATCTGATTTAAGGGAAGTGTGTTTTACACGTGCCTCAATCTTGTTTTCATATTTTCATTTCAGATTGTACGGAACCGTCTACAATTGTACGAAAACGTCTACAATTGTACGAAAACGTCTACAAGTGTACGAAAACGTCTACCAGTGTACAGATACGTCTACAAAACATTGCGTCTAAAATCTAGCATTCACATTTGAGATTGCCACTAAGGAAAAAGGGGTGGAAAAGATTGCGTCTAAAGAACAACCTCAAGTTAAATTAAAGCGTCTAAAAAGGCTGTGATCTTATGCGTCTAACGAACAGCCTCAAGTCTAAAGTGTAGACGTTGGGACCTTAAAATTATTCGCGTCTAAAGAAAAGGTTAGCACTATTTCGTCTAAATAACAGCCTCGCGTTTAAAGTTTAGACGCAGAGACCTTAAAAATTAAAGCGCCTGAGGACTTTACACGTGTAATTGTTTGATTGGTAGACGCGAAGGAGTGGCTGGTCCCTAATGTTTAGACGCATCATGTGTTTATTTTGGATTTTTTGGTTGGTCTGTTGTCTATTTTGGTGATTATCCCTTTATTAAAATGGTTCCGATACTTTGAATTGGTATGGCGGAATGGTACCGGGAAGTGATGGAGAGACACTTGATCCTTGTGGTCATGGGTTCGACTCCTGATCCCTTCAGGTTTTACCGGTTCGTTGCCGTCGTGCCTTCGGTCGGATATGCGGGCCGGGTTTTCCCTGGAACAAGAGGGCGAGGTTCAAACGAGGAAAGGCTTACGGTGGATACCTAGGCACCCAGAGACGAGGAAGGGCGTAGTAAGCGACGAAATGCTTCGGGGAGTTGAAAATAAGCATAGATCCGGAGATTCCCGAATAGGTTAACCTTTCAAACTGCTGCTGAATCCATGGGCAGGCAAGAGACAACCTGGCGAACTGAAACATCTTAGTAGCCAGAGGAAAAGAAAGCAAAAGCGATTCCCGTAGTACATACTATGTGTAATGCTTCACTCATTTACGATAAATAATAAAGAAAAGGCCAATAACCATGGCATATATGTTTGGAATAGATTCCATCGGGTTGAGCCGCCTGATGGAGCTACCTTTCACCAATGGGTAGTACGTACGTAGTTTCCAGTGCGATTCTTAGTTGGCCGTTCAAAAAATAACAATAATTTAGTTTTTGGAAATCTAGAACGACACCATACGGGAAATCTTGAAAAACCAAGAAAAGTGAGGGAAAAACAAATGTGAAGCTAACGTGTACACGAAAAAATCTAGGGAATATGAGACGACTTTAATACCCTAATAGATAGGATAATTTGAGGCCATATTTAGTCAATTTTGCTGATGAACTTACTAAAAAGTTGTGCAATATTCGATCTTTTTTTTTTGAAAGGCGAATTTCTTGCTCCTTGTGAGACTTGAACTCAAGACCTCACACTTTTTAGTGTATTAAAAGGCTTTGCCTTACCACTGGACCACCAACCCCAATGGCAGTTGTGCAATATTCATAATCCAAACTTAAAACGAGATAAAACAAATCAAATTTTTATTGATTATCAAATGGTAATTATGATTCATACATCCCCTATTTAGGATTCATACACCCTGGCCCACATCGCATACCAATAGGAAACTGTCACATACCTCAGAATGTGATGTCACACCCCCAAAATGTGACGTCACAGGGTGTATGAATCCTATAACCCTTATCAAATACACACAACAAGAAAATAATTACAAAAAAAAAAATAACCAATTGATCTACTACTTAATTTAGGAAGTTTACAAATATAGATTAAGGCTTTGTCCACGTTTGAAACTCAATGCCTATCTTGATGATTTGTTGATTAACTATATAGTTTTTTTTCTTAATTTTTCCCTTAATTTCCTACACAATCAAGTTAAACCATCGGAATACACGCCCCGACCAATTTTCCGACCCAACTACCACTTTTCCGGCGAACCGCCACCTCTTCTCCACAGCCACCATCTACCGGAAAAATTGTTGGACTAGCACGAGCCCGTATACTCCGTAACTCATAAACCTCCATTTTCGCCGGAGACCCGCCCAATCCAAACATCAAAAACCCTCTCCTCCGCCTCCTCACCACCGGTGACAATTTCACTGGAAAACTTTTCATTCTTGTAGGCTTTTGAGGCTTCTGTTGTGTTTTTTGATCGACAATTTTGAACCTAAAAGATGAAAATGAACTCCCCTTATCGCATTCGTCGTCTTCGAAGGATGAACATGAGGATCACTGTACATATGAAGATCAGAAAGAGAAAGAGTATCAAAGGCTTCATGATCAGTAGCTGCTTCATGCATATCCATGTTTAGTTTTTAGTTTTTATGTTTGAATAATATGTTCAAAGTTATTCATCGTTACATGCTATATATAGAGTTATGCACACATTACGTACGCACAATTTTTACAGCTGTAGGTGCATGAGCTATGTGTTATGACGTGTATGTTTATTAACTATGAGCATGTGATTTTGTGGTGTATTTTTTTAGTTATGGTTTGATTATATATAGTTAAGTTGATAAGAGGTCGACGCAGCCCATAAGGATAATAACGAGATTGTTTAATTTTGGTTAGGTTTTCTAATTTGTAAAGTATATCCATTGGATTGCATGAAAACAAAAATTAGTGGCTTGATTGTAATCTGATGATTATATTTTAGATAAACTTATTAATCACATGCTCTTATACAAGAGTAATGAATGTATATAGGTAATACATAACTATGCAAGAGTTTTAAAAAGCGTCAACTAGCTATGAAAAAACTTCAATAAGGAAGGAGCCACCTGTTGGCAAGAACTTATGATATCAAAACAATAATAGAACAAACAATTAAAGGAAATCGGCACAGATTGCTAGTTTCTTATTATGGTAGAGAAGTGAAAGTGATACAAAGCATACGTCTCAATCAGACTTAAATAAGGAGCCTCTCATCCTGGAAAAGAGGATCTCCTGAAGACTCTCTAACAACTTAACAACTTAACGACTCAGCCAACAACGGCTCTTATTCGAATTCAAAATGCAACAGACAAAGTCAATAACTAGCCATGTGCCATGCATGCACTCATGCATACGTGTAGGATCACTTTTCAACACCCTCCCTTGATCCTAACTCGATAACTCCCATCTTGTCTCTGAAAAAGCTGAACTTTGGAAATGCAAGGGCTTTAGTGAGAGCATCAGCTACTTGATCTTCTGTACTGCAGTATTCCAACTCAACCTCTTTCTGTGCTACCATATCTCTAATAAAATGAAACTTGAGCTCAATGTGTTTTGATCTTCCATCCACCACTGGATTCTTTGACAAGTCTATTGTAGACTTATTATCACACCAAATAACAGTAGCACTCTCTTGCTTTAAACCAATATCATTAAGGATCCTTCTCAGCCAGATGCCTTGACAAGCTGCTCCTGTAGCAGCAATATACTCAGCTTCTGTGCTTGATAGGGCCATTGTGTGCTGCTTCTTAGATGACCAAGCAATAACACCACTTCCCAATGAGAACACATTTGCAGACACACTTTTCCTATCACCTAAGCAACTAGCCCAATCACTGTCACTATACCCACATAATTGAATTTCTTTGCCCCTTTCATACCAAATGCCATACTGAATTGTGCTTGAGATGTACCTTAAGAGCCTCTTAGCTGCACCAAACTGCAACTTGGTTGGTTTCTCTGCATGAACCTTGAGAGAACATTGACTGAGTAAGCTATATCTGGCCTGGAGTTTGTTAAGTACATCAGCCCTCCAATCAAACTTCTGTAAACACTCTCATTTGTGCTAGTACTGCCATCAACAACTTGAAACTTTTCATTGGAATTCATTGGTGTATCTTCAGCTTTGCACCCACTCATTCCGAACTTCTTTAATAGATCTTCTGCATACTTGGCTTGACATATGAATACCCCTTTAACATTCTGATGAACTTCTAGACCAAGAAAGTATTTGAGATGTCCCAAATCTGACATCTCAAACTCTTTCATCATCCCTTCCTTGAACTTAATTACCTGATGCATACTAGAACTTGCATAGATAATGTCATCAACATACAAACATACAAACATACAATCAAAACATCACCTGTTTTATCCTTCTTCACATATAAAGTTGGCTCACTATAGCTTCTTCTGAACTCATGGCTCAACAGGTAGGAATCAATTCTGGCATACCATGCCCTTGGGGCCTGCTTCAAGCCATATAAAGCCTTATATAACCTGTACACCTTATGTTCTTGACCAGGAACTTCATACCCTTCTGGTTGTTGTACATAAGTCTCCTCTTCTAATCTTCCATTTAGAAATGCTGATTTTACATCAAGTTGATGAATAATCCACCCCAACTGTGCCACAGCTGCAATTACTGTTCTGATTGTCTCAAACCTTGCCACTGGAGAAAAAGTTTCTTGATAATCAACTCCTTTCTTCTGTGAATACCCCTTGGCCACAAGTCTTGCTTTGTACTTCATTATCTCACCACTTGGACCCAGCTTAGTCTTGTATAACCACTTGAGACCAACTGCTTTTCTTTTCTCTGGCAGTTCAACTAACTCCCATGTGTTGTTCTTGATTATGGCCCTCATTTCTTCATCCATAGCTTGTTTCCACTTCTTATCAATCACTGCTTCTTCAAAATAGACTGGATCAGACATGTTTAGAGCAAACTGACAGGCTGCAAAGTCTTGCAAAGGCACTGTATCATCATAGATGTCATTCAGGGATCTGATCTTGGTAGGGGTATTATGGTCACTTGCAGATGCTTCACTTTGTGATGACCCTCCCTGGCTTTGGTCTGCATCACTTGAATTCTGCTGTTGAGAGCTTGATCCCTGCTCACTTGTACTTGCTACATGATGATTGTTTGGCACTTGTTCATTTGAATTTCCTGCATTCACATGGTTAGAATAATCACCCTGCGTATCAAATAAGAAGTCAATGAGATCAAATTCCCATAGATGCTTATTTTCAGTTGTCTTTGTTTGACTCCAGTCCCATTCTCCTTCTTCATCTGGTTTAGCATGCACCTTGGTGATTATTTGTTTAGTCACAGGATTATAAAGCCTGTAACCTTTTGTTGTTGGTTAGAGTAGCCAATCAAGATACATTTTGAGCCTTTGGATCAACAAACTTCTTTCTGAACTGAGAGGAGTCAGTCCATACACAATGCTTCCAAACACCCTTAAGTCATCTACTTCAGGGACCTCTCCTGACCACATGTGAAGAGGGGTCTTGTGTTCATTTGGCTTTGTTGGTGACACATTTGATATGTGCACAGCAGTAGATACTGCTTCTGCCCAAAAATAAGCAGGCATGTGCTTTGTGTGCAGCATACTTTGTGCCATCTCCACAATGGTTCTATTCTTCCTCTCACTTACACCATTTTGTTCTGGTGTAAATGGGGCAGTTAACTGCCTTTTTGATTCCCTGCTGCTCACAGAAACTATTAAATTCATTGGATGTGTACTCACCCCCCCCCCCTATCAGATCTTAAGACTTTAATTGGATACCCACTTTGTTTCTCAACCAATGCTTTAAAGATTTTAAACTTTGTAAAGACTTCAGATTTTCTTTCAATAAAATTCACCCAACACATTCGTGTAAAATCATCAATAAACAGCAAGAAATACTTACTTCCACCTAGGCTGGCCACAGGCATAGGACTAGGGCTGTTCACGAGCCGAGCCGATCCGAACGGAGCTTTGCTCGGCTTGGCTCGTTTACAAACCGAACCGAGCGGAGCGGCTCGTTTATAATCGAGCCGAAAATCGAACGAGCATTCTTCGAGCGAAAATTTTCCGAGCGAGCGCCGAGCGATAATCGAGCGGAGAATAATATAGACGATTATAAAATTGGGTTGTTTCCTTTGATGTTTTCATTTTCGGGTGACAACTAAGGTCAAAGTGTCTGATGATAACACTAATATTGAGATCCCAGTGTCCAAGAATGAGACTTAGATTGAGGCAGGTGATGTGATGAGCATACGTCAGACAACAGTTGTTGCATTGTGACGTAGGTGTGATATCAAGCGACAATTAGCAATGGACGACTATTAACATAAAGAAGTTAAGACTGTCACCTCATGACTTATTGTTTTACTATTAAATCTAGTGTTAATTTTTTTATTGTGTTAAGTGGGTTGATTATATTTTGTTTGCATATACTGACTCAAATCCAATAGAATCTTATATTATAAAGCCATAAATTTATCTGTAAATTGTGTGTATATTTATTATTAAATAAATAAAAATTTATTCGAGCCGAACCGAGCCGAACGTACCTTTGCTCATGCTTGGCTCATTTACAAACCGAACCGAGCCGATCGGTTCATATACAACCGAGCGGAAAATCGAACGAGCAATTTCCGAGCAAATTCCGAACGAGCGGCGAGCGATCGGCGAGCGCCGAGCGTTTTGAACAGCCCTACATAGGACCACACACATCTGTGTGCACAACTTCTAATGGCTTTGTGGCTCTTCTTGTACTGCTGTGCAAGATCTGCTTATGCTGCTTTCCCATTTGACACCCCTCACACACACCCAAGTCTTTCATTGCTGGTAATCCTTGAACCATTTGCTTCCTGTATAGTTGTTGCAACCCTTGGGTGTTCAAGTGGCCATACCTGAGATGCCACAGTCTTGTTTCCTCATGCACCTTGGGTTTATTAGCTTTGACCTTTGTGGCATCTAATGGGAACATATTATTGGGGGCTAGCTGGATCTTCATGAGTTCTGCACCAGATCTCTTATGGACTATTGAGCAGGCACCATCATCAAACAAAAGTGCATACCCTCTTCTCATCAATTGTCCAACACTTAGCAGTTGTATTCTAATTCTGGTGCATAGTACACATCTTCAAGCAGTGCAAAGCTTCCATCTTGCATCTTAACTTTGACAGTTCCTCTTCCTTCTACTGAGATCTGCTTCTTGTTGCCCATCTTGACCAAGATCTTGAACCCTGTATTCAAGTTAGTAAACAATTCCCTTAATCCAGACATATGGTTAGAGCTACCTGAATCAACAAACCACACATTATTGGATGTAATTTCTGATTCAGTGCTCATCATAGCATGTTGTGACACACATGCCATAAACAAATGAGGAGCATCTTCCTGTCCATCTTCCTCTTCTTCCTGATTTGCACCCAGGTTCGCTTGTTGGTCATCATTGTACCAGCAGTCTCGTTTGACATGACCATACCTGTTACAATTATAACATTGAGGACCTCTTCTGTCATTAGGTCTGCCTCTACCTTTACCCCTTGTGTTCCCTCTCCCACGGCTTCTAATTACTTGATCATTTCCTTGTCTTCGATTTGGCTGAAAGACCTGCAGTGCTTGCTCTTCAGATCTGTCACCTATCTTGATTGCAGAATCACCAGATCTGCCATTTATTCTTTGCTCTTGTGATTGCAGTATGCCCATCAACTTTTCTGGGCTCAATCTGCTTAGATCATAAGCAACTTCAATTGAGGGAACAACAAAATCAAACCTGCTGGTGAGGCTTCTCAGGATCTTCTCTACAATCTTTTGATCAGCTACTTCTTCTCCATATGATCTCTTTTGCCCAATTATGGACATTACTCTTGAGAAGTATTCCCCTACATTCTCTCCATCTTTCATCCCCAGGTTCTCAAACTCTCTTCTCAATCCTTGCAACTTCACAGCTTGAACTTGTGAATCTCCCTGAAACTCCATTTTTAGGAGATCCCAGGCTTCTTGTGAAGTATCAGCAGATGCAATTCTTGAAAAGAGTTGATCATGGACACCTTGCTGGATGACTGCCATTGCTCGTGCATCATTCTTTCTTTCCAGCCTGTTTGCTTCAACATTATCACCATGATCTGTCATCCCAAGGTCTACTATCTCCCACAATTCTCTTGACCTCAAGATGGTTCTCATACGAACACTCCAGTGTTCATAACCATCACCCTTGAACACAGGAATAGGGTTTACAGGATTTTGATTTTGGGAAGTGGATGGGTCAGCCATGGATACCAAGCTCTGATACCACGTGTTGGCAAGAACTTATGATATCAAAACAATAATAGAACAAACAATTAAAGGAAATCGGCACAGATTGCTAGTTTCTTATTATGGTAGAGAAGTGAAAGTGATACAAAGCATACGTCTCAATCAGACTTAAATAAGGAGCCTCTCATCCTGGAAAAGAGGATCTCCTGAAGACTCTCTAACAACTTAACAATTTAACGACTCAGCCAACAACGGCTCTTATTCGAATTCAAAATGCAACAGACAAAGTCAATAACTAGCCATGTGCCATGCATGCACTCATGCATACGTGTAGGATCACTTTTCAACACCACCCAATTGTTATTTTATTTTTATCTTGTACGAAATATGTTTAATAACATGCTATTGCACAACTGGTTGTAATTTTAAACTTAAAGCTCTCAAAATAATTTTTTTTATTGAAATCTCGAAGAAGTTCTTAAACTTTATTTTACACCCGATACTACTAGAAAGCTGACATGATTCCGACAAAAAGAAGTTTGTCCGAAAAATTACGGTTAGAACACTTTTCCTGACGAGTTCACTTTTTGTTGATGTAATGTCGGAAACTTATTAGGCTATTGTTTATTTTGTCAAAAAAATGAATGGTTTTTTTGACCCACCTTTTTTTTGTCGGAAATATGATCGAAAAATAACAATTTTCTAGTAGAAATAGTTTCCATCATCTTATAAGGAAGGTTTCCGTTATCCTCCTCAACAAACGTGAGACTTACAAAGATCTTCTAAAAATAGTTGCAAACGTTGCTCTAAGACCACAAGGTGTGGTTGCGCCCCCCACCCCTATGCCGCCCCACCACCTGGGCATTTTGGCCCCACCACCATGTTTGGCCCGGCTTAAACGGCATAATAATGCCGTGATGCCGCCCCACCAACCATGCCGCCCCAAGGGGGGTGGTGTAGGGAGGCCCGGCAAGTGGATGCCACCCCTATGCCGCCCCCCATACCCATTAGTCTAAAGCAGTCACAAAAGGCTATTTCTTGCCGATTGCGACCAGACGTTAAGACAGTGAATACATGGTTTAAAGGTTTTCTAGATGTAACAATGTAACATTTTAATTGTCTAAAGGAATGGTCTAATGTTTGCCGATGAATACCACAGTAAATTGTGTTCTGTTGGAACCGAATTAAATCATTACAATCAAGACAATTAGTCACACGTGATGACCAACGAGTTAAAGGCTTTTGCATTCAACAATTATATTTGTAAATAGACGTCAAAGAATCTAGAGGAAGCGGATGGTTCAAGTTTGTTCGTAGTTCGTAGGACTCTAGAAGCGTAGACGCAGTAAATGAGATCCCCTTTATTTGTTTTTGGTCTTACACATAGGAAACGATAAAGGCTGCGGAAATCTAGTTTCTCCTAAACTTTTTTTAAGGCTATTTATCTCCCTATTTTTGCACCTCTTCTTTACACCCTTTGTATACACTCTATTTTTTCATCCCTTTTAAGTTTTCCTTTTTTTTTTTCCTCTAATGAAGCTTAACTTAACCGCCCATTTAAAACCTCAACACCTTCCCAAACACCCTTAAGGGTGGGGCAGTTTCATCATAAACTTATTATTACGGTTATGTTCTTGAGTTAACTTAAGGAGAGAAAAGAAAGTAAATAGAAGGAATGGAAAAATTTGTTTGTGTTCGAGAGTTATTTTAAGGTGAGAAATGGAAGGAAAGATTGTAATGTATGTTAGAGTGTGTGTGGTGTGTGTTTTTTTTTTTTTTTGGGAGGGGGGGGGGGGCGGAAAGGAGGAAATGAAAGGAAAATAAGGACAAAATCTATCCTTTCCAATTTAAAAAGAAATGAAAGGAAAAGAAAAAGGAAAGAAAATATGGAAAAGAAAGGAAGAGAAGGGAAGGAAATTTCTCTTTCTTTTTTTTCTTTTTCTTTCTTAAGTGAACTTGGGAACATAGCGTACAAGTATTTCTAACTAGCAGAATTCTCTATCACGTTGCGTTGAGAATTGGACGGTGGTAGAGAGAGGGGTTCTAGAGAGAGAAATGGAATGGGGTGATGGTATGAGCGGTTTCAGAC
>JAUTDX010003928.1:0-58487 GCA_030844895.1 Ambrosia x helenae | reverse complement strand
GGTCGCCACTCGGGGTTGGGTCCTCGCTACTGTAACCATTAATTCAGGTAAATGAAACTGAAGGAATATTTGGATATAGTACTATTGGTGCCTGACAAGGCCCACCCCTAATCGATAGCGTCGATTATGCATCGGCGTATGCCTGGGGTGCACGTATTCTGAACTTAAGTCGTTGGGTTCGAGAAACGACTTGGAGCGGGGCATATTTATTAGTCTTGGTTTGGTTATGGGACTCAGGGGATTGCTCATCATCATAATTTGTAGGAGCTAGCTACTCCATACAAAGGCCACAAATGTGCTGGATTTGCACAGGATATAAAAATGTGCTGGATTGGCACAGGATGTAAAAATGTGCTGGATTTGCACAGGATGTAAAAATGTCGTATTTACGAAACTAAAACCTGTGAACTCACCAATATTTTATATATTGACGTCTTTTTAAACATATCTTTCAGGTAACTAAGTGCTGAACAGGTATGCGGCTAGTACGGTGGAATTTGGGATGTCGGACAATGGTTGGGGGTTTCATCTATTGTTACCTTCGGGTTGGGACATAAACGGACACCCCACTTTAAAACTTAATGTTTGTGGTTTTAAGTAATGATTGAAACCAGGTACTCCTTCCCGACATCTTAATATAATGATCTTTTCTAATTAAATATAGTTTGTGTTAATCTTGACTTTGATATGCTTTCGAGCGTCGCGCCACGTGTTTCCGCCATTGGCGTGGTGTGACAGAAGTGGTATCAGAGCCAAGGTTATAGCGAACTAGTGTTTTTGAAAAATCTAGACTATAACCGGTTTTGACTCGAAAACGGAGTTTTCAAAAATAAAACACAACGAAATATTTTTAGAAAAGAAAGAAAATTGTACATGGATTGTACAAGGGGAATTCCGACCGACTAGCCATGTGTGTCAATATATAAAATGTTAGAACATAAGGATATGAATGTTTAAATTGTGTAGAGATCCGACTTTCTAACTAGTGCTAGTTAATGCATATGAGTAGTACAGATAGCTTGCTGTAAGGATATCGTCTCACACTTCACTTTAGTCCGCACTTTTGCATCGGTTACCGACATCGACAAGCGGGAAGGACAAGCGGTGGTCTACGACGAACTCACCCGCTTACCTGCGGACGGGATGATCGGAAGGGCTAACCTTTATCGTGCTAGTGGACGTTGTCGTGTTGCTGATGTCGTGAAGGCGAAGCTAGTCTAGGTCTTTTATTGTGTGAAATCTCTGTCTTTGGATCAGGAAGCTCGGAACTAGCGGGGCACCAAAATTACCTGGCAACACCGATTATCATTGCGGGTGCACACGTAATAATAACTTGTGGTGCACGGTAACCTAGGTGGGCGCTAGGGCTGGGGTTGGTGATCACTCCTTGCCTTTCTATTCTTGTACTGTAGGGTCAGTCTTAGCTTTTGATTGGCCCAACGGGCTAAAAGGGAAGTCTTGTTGATATCCCTTGATTTCGATCCTCGCAACTGAATGAGCTTTCTTCAGCATTACCTCTAAGGTACGAACACGGAAGAGCTCGAACTTTTATTCATATGAGTAATCTGACGTAAACCCTCGCATCGGATAGGGACAGGAGATGAAAACTTCCGTGTATAGGAGTTGAATGCCTCCACTCAAAGTTCCTCAAAGGAGCGAACATACGAGGATGCACTGCCTACCAGAGAGATGAATGCTTGGTACGATGCGTGGAATGCTAAACTGGGAACCGAGTGAAGACTTAGGGTGCGTCCCTGCAAAACCAGTGCGTTTTGAGCACGGGACCCTATGTGGATCAGTACTGAGACTAGCGGCCCGTGTGCTGCTGTATTATTACTGTGAGTAAGTCATTCTTGATCTAACACATGCCCAAGTTGTCTTCGAGGGTCAGGCGTTCCTTCCCCTACCGGAGGGCAAAATCGTCCTTGCGGAGTTAATAGGCTTGATCATCTTATCTAGAAGGCATGATAGCCCCAGCTAAATCAACAATGTCGAATCGGCAAGATCCTAGTATATTTTATTTAATGGGAAAATAAATATATGGTAAGGTGAGCCGAGTCGGGTGTTGAAAATGAATTATCGATCGGCAAGATCCTAGTATATTTATTTAATGGGAAAATAAATATATGGTAAAGATGAGCCGAGTCGGGTGTTGAAAATGAAATTATCGATCGGCAAGATCCTAGTATATTTATTTAATGGGAAAATAAATATATGGTAAAGTGAGCCGAGTCGGGTGTTGAAAATGAATTATCGATCGGCAAGATCCTAGTATATTTATTTAATGGGAAAATAAATATATGGTAAAGTGAGCCGAGTCGGGTGCCGAGGAAAGAAAACGAAATATCGATCGACAAGACCCTAGTATAATTATTTAATGGGAAAATAATTATACGTTAAAGTGAGTCGAGTCGATGGTCGTAAAATACAATGTCGAATCGACAAAGACCCTAGTATGATTATTTAATGGGAAAATAATTATACGGTAAAGTGAGTCGAGTCGATGGTTGTAAAACGAAATGTCAAATCGACAAGACCCTAGTATAATTAATTAATGGGAAAATAAATTTATACGGTAAAGTGAGTCGAGTTGATGGTTGGAAAAAAGTAAATATCGAATCGACAAGATCATAGCATTTTATTTAATGGGAAAATAAAATTATGGAAAGGTGAGTCGAGTCGATTACGGGAAAAATGAAATCTCGACTGACAAGATCCTAGTATGACTACTTAATGGGAAAGTAGTTATATGGTAAAGTAAGTCGAGTCGGAGATAATTTTATCCAAGTCAGTTAATATATATGGAGACATACATATATATTGAATATAGGATCACGACGTGCGTTTTGCGTCTGAATCCGTCATAATACTCGGGGAGTGAAACCACATTTCGGGAGCCGAAATCGTAAAGCGTGTGACTCGTAATTGTCAAGTGTCACGGAACGCTCTGGCTGACATCGAAATTCCCCTCGAAAAATCAAATAACGGACTACTGGAAGTGGTCATGTTATTCTGTCAACTAAACTTACCCATGGGACGGCAATTCCATTGCTCATCTTGCAATTTTGAACGTTCGCTACCCTCGTCAGGACGACGAGACTGGTTGTTTATTTGGGGTGGCAATTGATGCGAAGTGTTTTCCATCAATCCCATAGATATTGAGACGTTGCGTCCCTTTTGTCACGGTGTTTTATAAACTAAGGATGCGAGATCCATTCGTTATGGACAAAGTGACTTGTCTAATCTCTTGTCATATTCCGATACTCTCACTGCGTGGCCTACCAGGAAGAAAGTTCACTGGCCTCGCTTAAGTGTCGGAGAGGCATTTCAGTTGATGACCATTGGTGCTAGGGCCAAATAACATGCAAGGGGACCCTAATGAGAAGGATGACTCGGCTGAATTGCCAGAGTCTGTATCGCTTTTTTTTATTTTATCGTGGTGTCTCGATAAATCATGATCCTTCTACCTCTACTATTCTTGTTGTGACCAATGCTTTGATACTGGAAAAGATGTTGGTTGGTTTCTAGGTCCTATGGATACTATTTACCACACATCTAATAGCTACGACGGGCCTAAGGTTTCTGCTGAGCCTGCTGTTGTTGCTGCTATCATTGTCCTATGGCCCAAGCAAATCATGTTGTCGTTGCTGAGAGTGTAACTCATACTGAGTGTGTTGAGGATGTTGCTATGGCTCTTGTCAAGTTTGATGTTGCTGTTGTTTCGAAGGCTCCTACTAAGATCATTGCCATTGACATAGATATCCCTAAGACCCTTGCCAAGCCGCTATGACCATGTTTGTGTCACGATGGAGTTCGTCGCTGTTAACTCCATTTTCTTCGAGGTTTTCATTGAACCGCTCATTATCATTCCCTGGCTCCTGCCAAGACTAATGTCGGCGATGGCTCTCAGGTATGGTTGAGCCTGTCAATGCTACAGTTGCTATTATTCGAGTGGCTTATATCGAGCATACAGTCATTCTCCCTAGGAACGATATCGGCCTAATAAGTCTACTAAATTAGGTGGAACCCATCGTTCCCATTCCTGTTATGAAGGCGGATGCCTTTGGTGATCCAATCGTTCCTACTAATGAGCCTATGGAGTATAGGTTTGTGGCTGAGGATACGAATAAGGAGTCTATCACCATAAGTGAGCTGAAACGCACCGGGGTGCGTGCTCACCGTAATGGAGCTTCTTGTAGTCATGTATAGTGGACTCGCTAGGTTGCGTGTCGTCCTGCTGTCGTAAATTCATGTTGTGGCGTTACCCCCAACGATTGTGCATTCTTGTAGTTGCACAGTTTTGCCGACTGCATATCCATGCGGTTGCGTTTCGCTGTCGACGGGGCATTCCTGTTGTTGTGCTGCTCCTGCAGTGGTGAAGCCTTGTTGTCGTATTTCTCTGTGTCATGCGGTTCATGATGCGGTGTTGCCTTGTTGTCATGCTTCTTTGTCGTCGTGTTGTTCCTGCGCGGTGTTCCCTTGTTGATGTGTTCGTGGATGTGTTGTTGTTATGTCATGTTATTCTACTATCGTATTGCACCGTGAACGTATTGCTACAATTGTTGGATTGACTTGATGATGTGTTAACTTGTCGCTTGATTCGCTCTTGGTTCCCTTGGAATAAAGACATTACCCCAAACCCACGTAACCGTTGTTATGTTGCTGAATGGTTGTGTAGTGATGCCATCGATAATGTGGGAATACGGTGTCTAACGGACTTTCCAGTAGTCATACTAAGACACTCTAGTCCTAGTGTTAGCACATGTATCCCTCTAAAGTTCGAATCTCGTAGTTTGAGTAATTGACCGGATCATGTGTCGACCTCTTTATATGCCCGCGAGTTTCGTGAGCATTACCTCTTCAAGATCTAAGGCATCAGTGACGCCATGTCCAGCCTTAAGTTTACGTGCATTTTGGTCGACTAACCACTCTCGAATCATGTCGAAAGGAAATCCCATGATCCACACACGACGGGGTGAGGCTCGTCTTCGTGATAAGGGATTTCGAATACATCTCGAACGTGAAGGAATCGAGTAAATGTGAGCGATATTATGACCCCTACCTTTGGGCTAGTAAGAGTTGAAAGACTCAACTTATTATTGCTCATCCTAGTGGATTCGTTGACGTCATACATGCCGACGTGTCACATTGGTGATTAAGGAGTTACCATTCTGGACCCACCCATGGCGTATGCATTGGTGGGGTCCCTGGTACAGGATTCTGGGGTTTTATGAAACTCTGAATCCTGAAGGACGTATAACCTTGTCTATTATACAAGGGTAATACCCTACCGTGTCGAGGCGGGTGATCGATTCCAGTTCGGGTAATGTTGTTATTCTTCTGATAGTAGGTCTATCTTGTCTTGGTGTAGTTGCGTAGATTCTGGGATAGTGGAACCCTTTCGACCTTGGGTCGATACGGGTGTTCCCAGTTATTTTCAGTAGCATTGCTCACGCTAGAGCAAAATCCCTCGTCCTTGACAAGCACTGTTGGAGACACCAAAGTAATATGAGCTGCCAGGTCAGTGCGTTTAGTACCTGACTAACCAAGATGAGCTCGAAAGCTTACATGTTGCACCCATGCGTGTGACTACCTGAGTCGTTGAATGGGATGCCTTATTGGAAGGCTCAAGACTACTTCTTGTGGGGCGATCTCGGTCGTTGTTTGTTTTAAGTGACGGCGTTGGCGTATGAAGTCGCCAAGCCCCACACATGGAATGTGTGCCAAATGCATTCATCTATGACTCAATTTCACCTCTTACCTCGAAAGATTCCAGAAGATGGAATATTCGACGAGTGAGGATTCCGGGTCAGGACTCCCTTCACTCAGATCTCTGCATAGGATCTGAAAGTCAACTAAAGAATGTGTGTCCTGTATTGTTCAGAATTGACTTACTAGGTTGCTAATAACGATAGGACACCAGTGCTCGTGAGGCACATATAGCAGGACAAGCACTGGGTACCCTCGTTTTGGGTAGTTACCAATGCTCTGCTTACCGTCTCGAGGAAAGCCAACGTGTTGAGTTGTTGTCGAGACCCTATCCTCTGTTGTTACGGCAATCATATTATGATGATTCATATACATCATTCCTATGTTGACCAACGTGATGAGTTGATGTGAGCCTCTAGACATTTGTGGTTAAGTCGGCTTAAATCCTCACGTATTGTGGAATTGTACGGCTGTATGTTGAATATACACTGTCTACTGCCTGGGGAACTGAGGGGTGAAAGTGACGCAAAAACTTTCGACCTCCATCAGTCCATATTAGACGTCCAAGTACCATTAACCATAATCGCTCATACGAAAAGGTTGAAAGTGGATGCATAGTGGATTTCGGTCCATGTGAGGACACAGGATTACCATCCGCTACTATAAACAACCTGGAGCGTCCTCGAGGATGTCGACTGCTTTGTGATCTGGTAAGATCACCCGATTAGTGAAATTCAACGAGCGAACCTAATGGTCCTGTCGCCTGAGGTGTCCGGTGGCTGTGATGGGACACAGGTATGATCAATTGCTGTTTGGAACCTTCTCATCCCTACTCGTTGCAGTTATAATATGAGGCATACGGATAGCCACCTATACTCTTGGAAAGTTGTGGCTAGACACTAGATGCCAACGTTCATAATATCGGATTTTAGTAGTCATCCTGCCCCAGGGTGTGTCAAACCTTGAACGCAAGTCTGGGATACTCAATTTGAGATGAGTATGGACTACCATTCTCGAACGAGTGAATTATTGTCCTAGACGGAAGTGTCCTGTGTGATACGATTAGTGTCGGTGGCAAATCAAATTCGTGTACTTCATCGCCAGAATTTCCTATGTGATAGGAATTAACACCCTAGTGTTCAGGGTGTACTGCTCGAAGTCCTCTGGAGTGCATATGTGTACGTCTCTAGTACATTGAATGACAGATAGAGAACATACACATGACCTGGCTTGAGTTCAAGAGATGACCAACGAATCTGGTAGATTCAAATCTGCTTGAATAAGTGGCCAAACCGATCAGGAAGTTGTACTAACAAGGCGTTGGCCTTAGGAACTTCGAATTGGTATAGGACTTTGCTGAGTGTTATACTCTGTAAGGGTGTTGTTAAGCACGAAAACGGTAATGGAGTGACTTCGCTTAGTACTCCAGTGACTCGGATATGTCAGTTAAAATTGGCCTTGCAACGAACAAGCTCGAACTATCGCAAGAGCTTAGTGGGACTCTTGATGAATCCCGCAAGTCTGGCTTGAGGAAGCATTGTCAATTCCTCGACCGACAGAATTCAGGTTGACGCAAAGCTCTACTATTTCGGGAAAACCGATATTTGTGCCGGATTGCGATATCCAAGAGCTCGGTCGTGGCGGCTCATGACATTGTGTTCGTTAGAACGCTAAGCGTGAACTTGGGATTCACGTAGAAAAGGGGTAATCGCGTGAGTCACAAACATCCCGCCCTGTTCAAGGATACTAATGTATCAAATGACTTGAACCGAATTCCGGGACGGAATTCTTTTAACGGGGGGAGAATGTGACAACCGGCAAATTCCGTACAACGATTAACGTGATTCTAATCATGTTTTAGAAGTAATCAACATGGGTTAAGGTTAATTATGCTTGGATGAGCCGTTATGAGCCCTACGATGTCCTTCTCAAGTTCGTAGAAGCCTTAGTGCCTTTAAAGAAAGACTTCGCGTATTTAACGTTAACGAACTGACATCAGTAAAAATTTGTCAAACTGGACTAACATAAGGTTATTCTATGTAAATACAACACGTATGTACTACCGATGCGATCGGATGTGAAATCGGCGCGAAAGACGGTCTAAAACGCAGCGTTTTGGAGAACGCGGAGAGGAACTGGCGTGGGAATCAAACGTCAAAATGCGTGGTTTTAGTTGTTATCGAGCTTTCGGAATACTTATTTATTATAAATAATGTCATTTGTTTAGTTTCGAAAGTAAACGTTCTGTTTAAATGAAGGATAGCACGACCGGATCGATTAACGCGATTTTAACGCGTGTTCTGATTTCACGCGTCGGGTGACGAATATGATAATTAAATTGCCCGGTTTAGTGTTGTTTATGATTTTGAACAAAACCGGCTATTTTTATAAGTAATTAATGTGCCAAGAATAAAACCGAGCCTAAAACGTTTAAATCGAGTTCGAATACGCGGTGTCAACCTACCTAACTCAAAACCCTAACTATAAAAGCCAACCCTCTTCTTCTTCATTCCCATTTCAGCAGCCGCAACACCCCTGTTCTCTCTCTCTCTACTCTCTCTCTAAACCACACACTCTCTCTCTTGCTCGCCTTCCTCTCTCCTCCTTCTGTGACAACAGCCAGCCGACCACCACCTCCCTTGGTGGCGGCGGCGGTGAGTTCCAGGCCCAAAATGGGCACAAACTATACAGATACGAGGGAGATGGGGTCGGATTTGGAGTTTGGTGAACTTTAGTGGCGGCGTGGTGGTTTCAGTCCGTCAAGGGGTGGCTCGCGTGGAGTTATTGGTGGTGACGCTGGTTCTAGACGAGTTTATGGTGGCCGATGGTGGGTTAGGTGGCTAGAGATGGTGGTTACGAGGTGGTTGTGGTCCGATGGTGGTGGATTGTGGCTGTTGAGTGTCGTTTATGGTGGTTAGCGACGGGATGTAGCAGGTTGTGGATGGTTATGGTGGTGACGTGCGAATGGTGGTAGAGTCATGTTCCAGATCTAGTGATTTCAAGCCTTCGGGTCTAATGGGTTTGTCAGCAGGTGCTATTCATGGGTCCGGATTTGGTGTTCGGGTCAGATCCGAACGTTTCGGGTCAGATCCGGGCGTTTCGGGTCAGATCCGGGTGTTTCGAGTCAGATCTGGTTTGTCTCGAGTCACGTTTTCTAGTCGCGGGTCAAGTTCAGATCTGGTCAACCCGGTCAACTGATGGTCAACGGGTCAGATTTCGGGTTCGGTCAAGACCCGATCAACTCAGTCAGCTTCGGTCAAGCATTTCGGTATAACTAACTCGTGATTATTTCGTTGTATTATTATTTACACATATATATTTCTAAAATATATAAATATAAACGACAAACTCGCTAACGAACCGATATGACTAATAAGCGATAAGTATAATCGGAGTATTTGATAATTGTAAATAAATGCGTGACTTTGTGTTATTGAATATCGGACTAAAGTTGTTGGACTATATGTATGTATATAAAAATATACGTATGTACGCTTATATAAACAAGTATAATTTATATCATTGTCGAAACGTATGAAGTCTCGTGAAATGGAAATGCGGATAAATGAAATTGTTGTCTTGTGTTTTAGAAGTTGATTTTGGGAAGTTGTAGACAACTTGTGTTGTCTGGTTTATACCAAAAACAGAGGAAACTCTGCCGAAATTTTTATAAATCCGAAGCACGACCAGTGTGACATTATTGTTCGTTCTTATAAATAACTTTCCAAACGTTTGACAAGTGTAGTCATATACAAAATCACGACGTTTTGACAAATATTATTTGTAACAATAATGGTCTATTCCGAGAAATATTTCAAACAAATATATAGTCTTTTGTTACCAAGCGTCAAGTATGACGAGTTTTTAAAGGTTACTTGGTAACTAAAATATGTTTGTTGTCGGATTAAAAGATGTATAAACGTTCGGTTTTAATTGGAAAACCTTTTTATAAAAAGCAAAGCCTTGAGATTTGTAAGATACTCGGATTCGGGAAAAGAAATAACAAATGTTATTAAAAAGGATTTTAATAACTATATTATATTTCAGCAAGGTATATTTTCCGAAAATAACTATACAAGACGATTACATTTATCCGATTTACGAGACAAGCTATGGCTCGGGATGAGTTATACGATTCGTGATATTAGTCCGACATAGTTTGCACACGAATAGTAACAAGTGCGCGACTTGGGTACTATTTCGTATGTGAACACAGGAACTATGATAAGTCACGATCGGTTCGTCGAGTTAAAACACTTAAGGACTCGGGTTAGTACACACGAGTCAAGATAGTTGAATAAACTATCTTTTAACCGGAAATTAAGCTAGGTTTATATATGATAGACTTTAAGGTGTCCTTTATTGGTAATTAGGGCACGAGGAAGTCGGTCAAAGCTTTGGATTTTATTTGCTAGCTAAGCATGGAAATTAATGTGAGTTTCACGGCCCCATTTTACTGTTTTAACTGGGGGAAAGATATGTTTGTCAAAAGTTATCACATATTGAAATGTTTTCAAAGGTTAAAATGTGGTAAGTGGCATGATGAGTACTTGAGTTTTTGGTCGCCACTCGGGGTTGGGTCCTCGCTACTGTAACCATTAATTCAGGTAAATGAAACTGAAGGAATATTTGGATAGTACTATTGGTGCCTGACAAGGCCCACCCCTAATCGATAGCGTCGATTATGCATCGGCGTATGCCTGGGGTGCACGTATTCTGAACTTAAGTCGTTGGGTTCCGAGAAACGACTTGGAGCGGGGCATATTTATTAGTCTTGGTTTGGTTATGGGACTCAGGGGATTGCTCATCATCATAATTTGTAGGAGCTAGCTACTCCATACAAAGGCCACAAATGTGCTGGATTTGCACAGGATATAAAAATGTGCTGGATTGGCACAGGATGTAAAAATGTGCTGGATTTGCACAGGATGTAAAAATGTCGTATTTACGAAACTAAAACCTGTGAACTCACCAATATTTTATATATTGACGTCTTTTTAAACATATCTTTCAGGTAACTAAGTGCTGAACAGGTATGCGGCTAGTACGGTGGAATTTGGGATGTCGGACAATGGTTGGGGGTTTCATCTATTGTTACCTTCGGGTTGGGACATAAACGGAAACACCCCACTTTAAAACTTAATGTTTGTGGTTTTAAGTAATGATTGAAACCAGGTACTCCTTCCCGACATCTTAATATAATGATCTTTTCTAATTAAATATAGTTTGTGTTAATCTTGACTTTGATATGCTTTCGAGCGTCGCGCCACGTGTTTCCGCCATTGGCGTGGTGTGACAGAAGTGGTATCAGAGCCAAGGTTATAGCGAACTAGTGTTTTTGAAAAATCTAGACTATAACCGGTTTTGACTCGAAAACGGAGTTTTCAAAAATAAAACACAACGAAATATTTTTAGAAAAGAAAGAAAATTGTACATGGATTGTACAAGGGGAAATTCCGACCGACTAGCCATGTGTGTCAATATATAAAATGTTAGAACATAAGGATATGAATGTTTAAATTGTGTAGAGATCCGACTTTCTAACTAATGCTAGTTAATGCATATGAGTAGTACAGATAGCTTGCCTGTAAGGATATCGTCTCACACTTCACTTTAGTCCGCACTTTTGCATCGGTTACCGACATCGACAAGCGGGAAGGACAAGCGGTGGTCTACGACGAACTCACCCGCTTACCTGCGGACGGGATGATCGGAAGGGCTAACCTTTATCGTGCTAGTGGACGTTGTCGTGTTGCTGATGTCGTGAAGGCGAAGCTAGTCTAGGTCTTTTATTGTGTGAAATCTCTGTCTTTGGATCAGGAAGCTCGGAACTAGCGGGCACCAAAATTACCTGGCAACACCGATTATCATTGCGGGTGCACACGTAATAATAACTTGTGGTGCACGGTAACCTAGGTGGGCGCTAGGGCTGGGGTTGGTGATCACTCCTTGCCTTGTCTATTCTTGTACTGTAGGGTCAGTCTTAGCTTTTGATTGGCCAACGGGCTAAAAGGGAAGTCTTGTTGATATCCCTTGATTTCGATCCTCGCAAACTGAATGAGCTTTCTTCAGCATTACCTCTAAGGTACGAACACGGAAGAGCTCGAACTTTTATTCATATGAGTAATCTGACGTAAACCCTCGCATCGGATAGGGACAGGAGATGAAAACTTCCGTGTATAGGAGTTGAATGCCTCCACTCAAAGTTCCTCAAAGGAGCGAACATACGAGGATGCACTGCCTACCAGAGAGATGAATGCTTGGTACGATGCGTGGAATGCTAAACTTGGAACCGAGTGAAGACTTAGGGTGCGTCCCTGCAAAACCAGTGCGTTTTGAGCACGGGACCCTATGTGGATCAGTACTGAGACTAGCGGCCCGTGTGCTGCTGTATTATTACTGTGAGTAAGTCATTCTTGATCTAACACATGCCCAAGTTGTCTTCGAGGGTCAGGCGTTCCTTCCCCTACCGGAGGGCAAAATCGTCCTTGCGGAGTTAATAGGCTTGATCATCTTATCTAGAAGGCATGATAGCCCCCAGCTAAATCAACAATGTCGAATCGGCAAGATCCTAGTATATTTATTTAATGGGAAAATAAATATATGGTAAGGTGAGCCGAGTCGGGTGTTGAAAATGAATTATCGATCGGCAAGATCCTAGTATATTTATTTAATGGGAAAATAAATATATGGTAAGATGAGCCGAGTCGGGTGTTGAAAATGAATTATCGATCGGCAAGATCCTAGTATATTTATTTAATGGGAAAATAAATATATGGTAAAGTGAGCCGAGTCGGGTGTTGAAAATGAATTATCGATCGGCAAGATCCTAGTATATTTATTTAATGGGAAAATAAATATATGGTAAAGTGAGCCGAGTCGGGTGCCGAAAACGAAATATCGATCGACAAGACCCTAGTATAATTATTTAATGGGAAAATAATTATACGGTAAAGTGAGTCGAGTCGATGGTCGTAAAATACAATGTCGAATCGACAAGACCCTAGTATGATTATTTAATGGGAAAATAATTATACGGTAAAGTGAGTCGAGTCGATGGTTGTAAAACGAAATGTCAAATCGACAAGACCCTAGTATAATTAATTAATGGGAAAATAATTATACGGTAAGGTGAGTCGAGTTGATGGTTGAAAAATGTAATATCGAATCGACAAGATCATAGCATATTTATTTAATGGGAAAATAAATATATGGAAAGGTGAGTCGAGTCGATTACGGGAAAAATGAAATCTCGACTGACAAGATCCTAGTATGACTACTTAATGGGAAAGTAGTTATATGGTAAAGTAAGTCGAGTCGGAGATAATTTTATCCAAGTCAGTTAATATATATGGAGACATACATATATATTGAATATAGGATCACGACGTGCGTTTTGCGTCTGAATCCGTCATAATACTCGGGGAGTGAAACCACATTTCGGGAGCCGAAATCGTAAAGCGTGTGACTCGTAATTGTCAAGTGTCACGGAACGCTCTGGCTGACATCGAAATTCCCCTCGAAAAATCAAATAGCGGACTACTGGAAGTGGTCATGTTATTCTGTCAACTAAACTTACCCATGGGACGGCAAATTCCATTGCTCATCTTGCAATTTTGAACGTTCGCTACCCTCGTCAGGACGACGAGACTGGTTGTTTATTTGGGGTGGCAATTGATGCGAAGTGTTTTCCATCAATCCCCATAGATATTGAGACGTTGCGTCCCTTTTGTCACGGTGTTTTATAAACTAAGGATGCGAGATCCATTCGTTATGGACAAAGTGACTTGTCTAATCTCTTGTCATATTCCGATACTCTCACTGCGTGGCCTACCAGGAAGAAAGTTCACTGGCCTCGCTTAAGTGTCGGAGAGGCATTTCAGTTGATGACCATTGGTGCTAGGGCCAAATAACATGCAAGGGGACCCTAATGAGAAGGATGACTCGGCTGAATTGCCAGAGTCTGTATCGCTTTTTTTATTTTATCGTGGTGTCTCGATAAATCATGATCCTTCTACCTCTACTATTCTTGTTGTGACCAATGCTTTGATACTGGAAAAGATGTTGGTTGGTTTCTAGGTCCTATGGATACTATTTACCACACATCTAATAGCTACGACGGGCCTAAGGTTTCTGCTGAGCCTGCTGTTGTTGCTGCTATCATTGTCCTATGGCCCAAGCAAATCATGTTGTCGTTGCTGAGAGTGTAACTCATACTGAGTGTGTTGAGGATGTTGCTATGGCTCTTGTCAAGTTTGATGTTGCTGTTGTTTCGAAGGCTCCTACTAAGATCATTGCCATTGACATAGATATCCCTAAGACCCTTGCCAAGCCGCTATGACCATGTTTGTGTCACGATGGAGTTCGTCGCTGTTAACTCCATTTTCTTCGAGGTTTTCATTGAACCGCTCATTATCATTCCCTGGCTCCTGCCAAGACTAATGTCGGCGATGGCTCTCAGGTATGGTTGAGCCTGTCAATGCTACAGTTGCTATTATTCGAGTGGCTTATATCGAGCATACAGTCATTCTCCCTAGGAACGATATCGGCCTAATAAGTCTACTAAATTAGGTGGAACCCATCGTTCCCATTCCTGTTATGAAGGCGGATGCCTTTGGTGATCCAATCGTTCCTACTAATGAGCCTATGGAGTATAGGTTTGTGGCTGAGGATACGAATAAGGAGTCTATCACCATAAGTGAGCTGAAACGCACCGGGGTGCGTGCTCACCGTAATGGAGCTTCTTGTAGTCATGTATAGTGGACTCGCTAGGTTGCGTGTCGTCCTGCTGTCGTAAATTCATGTTGTGGCGTTACCCCCCCCAACGATTGTGCATTCTTGTAGTTGCACAGTTTTGCCGACTGCATATCCATGCGGTTGCGTTTCGCTGTCGACGGGGCATTCCTGTTGTTGTGCTGCTCCTGCAGTGGTGAAGCCTTGTTGTCGTATTTCTCTGTGTCATGCGGTTCATGATGCGGTGTTGCCTTGTTGTCATGCTTCTTTGTCGTCGTGTTGTTCCTGCGCGGTGTTCCCTTGTTGATGTGTTCGTGGATGTGTTGTTGTTATGACATGTTATTACTACTATCGTATTGCACCGTGAACGTATTGCTACAATTGTTGGATTGACTTGATGATGTGTTAACTTGTCGCTTGATTCGCTCTTGGTTCCCTTGGAATAAAGACATTACCCCAAACCCACGTAACCGTTGTTATGTTGCTGAATGGTTGTGTAGTGATGCCATCGATAATGTGGGAATACGGGTGTCTAACGGACTTTCCAGTAGTCATACTAAGACACACTAGTCCTAGTGTTAGCACATGTATCCCTCTAAAGTTCGAATCTCGTAGTTTGAGTAATTGACCGGATCATGTGTCGACCTCTTTATATGCCCGCGAGTTTCGTGAGCATTACCTCTTCAAGATCTAAGGCATCAGTGACGCCATGTCCAGCCTTAACCGTTTACGTGCATTTTGGTCGACTAACCACTCTCGAATCATGTCGAAAGGAAATCCCATGATCCACACACGACGGGGTGAGGCTCGTCTTCGTGATAAGGGATTTCGAATACATCTCGAACGTGAAGGAATCGAGTAAATGTGAGCGATATTGTGACCCCTACCTTTGGGCTAGTAAGAGTTGAAAGACTCAACTTATTATTGCTCATCCTAGTGGATTCGTTGACGTCATACATGCCGACGTGTCACATTGGTGATTAAGGAGTTACCATTCTGGACCCACCCATGGCGTATGCATTGGTGGGGTCCCTGGTACAGGATTCTGGGGTTTTATGAAACTCTGAATCCTGAAGGACGTATAACCTTGTCTATTATACAAGGGTAATACCCTACCGTGTCGAGGCGGGTGATCGATTCCACCGTTCGGGTAATGTTGTTATTCTTCTGATAGTAGGTCTATCTTGTCTTGGTGTAGTTGCGTAGATTCTCGGGATAGTGGAACCCTTACGACCTTGGGTCGATACGGGTGTTCCCAGTTATTTTCAGTAGCATTGCTCACGCTAGAGCAAAATCCCTCGTCCTTGACAAGCACTGTTGGAGACACCAAAGTAATATGAGCTGCCAGGTCAGTGCGTTTAGTACCTGACTAACCAAGATGAGCTCGAAAGCTTACATGTTGCACCCATGCGTGTGACTACCTGAGTCGTTGAATGGGATGCCTTATTGGAAGGCTCAAGACTACTTCTTGTGGGGCGATCTCGGTCGTTGTTTGTTTTAAGTGACGGCGTTGGCGTATGAAGTCGCCAAGCCCCACACATGGAATGTGTGCCAAATGCATTCATCTATGACTCAATTTCACCTCTTACCTCGAAAGATTCCAGAAGATGGAATATTCGACGAGTGAGGATTCCGGGTCAGGACTCCCTTCACTCAGATCTCTGCATAGGATCTGAAAGTCAACTAAAGGAATGTGTGTCCTGTATTGTTCAGAATTGACTTACTAGGTTGCTAATAACGATAGGACACCAGTGCTCGTGAGGCACATATAGCAGGACAAGCACTGGGTACCCTCGTTTTGGGTAGTTACCAATGCTCTGCTTACCGTCTCGAGGAAAGCCAACGTGTTGAGTTGTTGTCGAGACCCTATCCTCTGTTTGTTACGGCAATCATATTATGATGATTCATATACATCATTCCTATGTTGACCAACGTGATGAGTTGATGTGAGCCTCTAGACATTTGTGGTTAAGTCGGCTTAAATCCTCACGTATTGTGGAATTGTACGGCTGTATGTTGAATATACACTGTCTACTGCCTGGGGAACTGAGGGGTGAAAGTGACGCAAAAACTTTCGACCTCCATCAGTCCATATTAGACGTCCAAGTACCATTAACCATAATCGCTCATACGAAAAGGTTGAAAGTGGATGCATAGTGGATTTCGGTCCATGTGAGGACACAGGATTACCATCCGCTACTATAAACAACCTGGAGCGTCCTCGAGGATGTCGACTGCTTTGTGATCTGGTAAGATCACCCGATTAGTGAAATTCAACGAGCGAACCTAATGGTCCTGTCGCCTGAGGTGTCCGGTGGCTGTGATGGGACACAGGTATTGATCAATTGCTGTTTGGAACCTTCTCATCCCTACTCGTTGCAGTTATAATATGAGGCATACGGATAGCCACCTATACTCTTGGAAAGTTGTGGCTAGACACTAGATGCCAACGTTCATAATATCGGATTTTAGTAGTCATCCTGCCCCAGGGTGTGTCAAACCTTGAACGCAAGTCTGGGATACTCAATTTGAGATGAGTATGGACTACCATTCTCGAACGAGTGAATTATTGTCCTAGACGGAAGTGTCCTGTGTGATACGATTAGTGTCGGTGGCAAATCAAATTCGTGTACTTCATCGCCAGAATTTCCTATGTGATAGGAATTAACACCCTAGTGTTCGGGGTGTACTGCTCGAAGTCCTCTGGAGTGCATATGTGTACGTCTCTAGTACATTGAATGACAGATAGAGAACATACACATGACCTGGCTTGAGTTCAAGAGATGACCAACGAATCTGGTAGATTCAAATCTGCTTGAATAAGTGGCCAAACCGATCAGGAAGTTGTACTAACAAGGCGTTGGCCTTAGGAACTTCGAATTGGTATAGGACTTTGCTGAGTGTTATACTCTGTAAGGGTGTTGTTAAGCACGAAAACGGTAATGGAGTGACTTCGCTTAGTACTCCAGTGACTCGGATATGTCAGTTAAAATTGGCCTTGCAACGAACAAGCTCGAACTATCGCAAGAGCTTAGTGGGACTCTTGATGAATCCCGCAAGTCTGGCTTGAGGAAGCATTGTCAATTCCTCGACCGACAGAATTCAGGTTGACGCAAAGCTCTACTATTTCGGGAAAACCGATATTTGTGCCGGATTGCGATATCCAAGAGCTCGGTCGTGGCCGGCTCATGACATTGTGTTCGTTAGAACGCTAAGCGTGAACTTGGGATTCACGTAGAAAAGGGGTAATCGCGTGAGTCACAAACATCCCGCCCTGTTCAAGGATACTAATGTATCAAATGACTTGAACCGAATTCCGGGACGGAATTCTTTTAACGGGGGGAGAATGTGACAACCGGCAAATTCCGTACAACGATTAACGTGATTCTAATCATGTTTTAGAAGTAATCAACATGGGTTAAGGTTAATTATGCTTGGATGAGCGTTATGAGCCTACGATGTCCTTCTCAAGTTCGTAGAAGCCTTAGTGCCTTTAAAGAAAGACTTCGCGTATTTAACGTTAACGAACTGACATCAGTAAAAATTTGTCAAACTGGACTAACATAAGGTTATTCTATGTAAATACAACACGTATGTACTACCGATGCGATCGGATGTGAAATCGGCGCGAAAGACGGTCTAAAACGCAGCGTTTTGGAGAACGCGGAGAGGAACTGGCGTGGGAATCAAACGTCAAAATGCGTGGTTTTAGTTGTTATCGAGCTTTCGGAATACTTATTTATTATAAATAATGTCATTTGTTTAGTTTCGAAAGTAAACGTTCTGTTTAAATGAAGGATAGCACGACCGGATCGATTAACGCGATTTTAACGCGTGTTCTGATTTCACGCGTCGGGTGACGAATATGATAATTAAATTGCCCGGTTTAGTGTTGTTTATGATTTTGAACAAAACCGGCTATTTTTATAAGTAATTAATGTGCCAAGAATAAAACCGAGCCTAAAACGTTTAAATCGAGTTCGAATACGCGGTGTCAACCTACCTAACTCAAAACCCTAACTATAAAAGCCAACCCTCTTCTTCTTCATTCCCATTTCAGCAGCCGCAACACCCCTGTTCTCTCTCTCTCTACTCTCTCTCTAAACCACACACTCTCTCTCTTGCTCGCCTTCCTCTCTCCTCCTTCTGTGACAACAGCCAGCCGACCACCACCTCCCTTGGTGGCGGCGGCGGTGAGTTCCAGGCCCAAAATGGGCACAAACTATACAGATACGAGGGAGATGGGGTCGGATTTGGAGTTTGGTGAACTTTAGTGGCGGCGTGGTGGTTTCAGTCCGTCAAGGGGTGGCTCGCGTGGAGTTATTGGTGGTGACGCTGGTTCTAGACGAGTTTATGGTGGCCGATGGTGGGTTAGGTGGCTAGAGATGGTGGTTACGAGGTGGTTGTGGTCCGATGGTGGTGGATTGTGGCTGTTGAGTGTCGTTTATGGTGGTTAGCGACGGGATGTAGCAGGTTGTGGATGGTTATGGTGGTGACGTGCGAATGGTGGTAGAGTCAGGTTCCAGATCTAGTGATTTCAAGCCTTCGGGTCTAATGGGTTTGTCAGCAGGTGCTATTCATGGGTCCGGATTTGGTGTTCGGGTCAGATCCGAACGTTTCGGGTCAGATCCGGGCGTTTCGGGTCAGATCCGGGTGTTTCGAGTCAGATCTGGTTTGTCTCGAGTCACGTTTTCTAGTCGCGGGTCAAGTTCAGATCTGGTCAACCCGGTCAACTGATGGTCAACGGGTCAGATTTCGGGTTCGGTCAAGACCCGATCAACTCAGTCAGCTTCGGTCAAGCATTTCGGTATAACTAACTCGTGATTATTTCGTTGTATTATTATTTACACATATATATTTCTAAAATATATAAATATAAACGACAAACTCGCTAACGAACCGATATGACTAATAAGCGATAAGTATAATCGGAGTATTTGATAATTGTAAATAAATGCGTGACTTTGTGTTATTGAATATCGGACTAAAGTTGTTGGACTATATGTATGTATATAAAAATATACGTATGTACGCTTATATAAACAAGTATAATTTATATCATTGTCGAAACGTATGAAGTCTCGTGAAATGGAAATGCGGATAAATGAAATTGTTGTCTTGTGTTTTAGAAGTTGATTTTGGGAAGTTGTAGACAACTTGTGTTGTCTGGTTTATACCAAAAACAGAGGAAACTCTGCCGAAATTTTTATAAATCCGAAGCACGACCAGTGTGACATTATTGTTCGTTCTTATAAATAACTTTCCAAACGTTTGACAAGTGTAGTCATATACAAAATCACGACGTTTTGACAAATATTATTTGTAACAATAATGGTCTATTCCGAGAAATATTTCAAACAAATATATAGTCTTTTGTTACCAAGCGTCAAGTATGACGAGTTTTTAAAGGTTACTTGGTAACTAAAATATGTTTGTTGTCGGATTAAAAGATGTATAAACGTTCGGTTTTAATTGGAAAACCTTTTTATAAAAAGCAAAGCCTTGAGATTTGTAAGATACTCGGATTCGGGAAAAGAAATAACAAATGTTATTAAAAAGGATTTTAATAACTATATTATATTTCAGCAAGGTATATTTTCCGAAAATAACTATACAAGACGATTACATTTATCCGATTTACGAGACAAGCTATGGCTCGGGATGAGTTATACGATTCGTGATATTAGTCCGACATAGTTTGCACACGAATAGTAACAAGTGCGCGACTTGGGTACTATTTCGTATGTGAACACAGGAACTATGATAAGTCACGATCGGTTCGTCGAGTTAAAACACTTAAGGACTCGGGTTAGTACACACGAGTCAAGATAGTTGAATAAACTATCTTTTAACCGGAAATTAAGCTAGGTTTATATATGATAGACTTTAAGGTGTCCTTTATTGGTAATTAGGGCACGAGGAAGTCGGTCAAAGCTTTGGATTTTATTTGCTAGCTAAGCATGGAAATTAATGTGAGTTTCACGGCCCCATTTTACTGTTTTAACTGGGGGAAAGATATGTTTGTCAAAAGTTATCACATATTGAAATGTTTTCAAAGGTTAAAATGTGGTAAGTGGCATGATGAGTACTTGAGTTTTTGGTCGCCACTCGGGGTTGGGTCCTCGCTACTGTAACCATTAATTCAGGTAAATGAAACTGAAGGAATATTTGGATAGTACTATTGGTGCCTGACAAGGCCCACCCCTAATCGATAGCGTCGATTATGCATCGGCGTATGCCTGGGGTGCACGTATTCTGAACTTAAGTCGTTGGGTTCCGAGAAACGACTTGGAGCGGGGCATATTTATTAGTCTTGGTTTGGTTATGGGACTCAGGGGATTGCTCATCATCATAATTTGTAGGAGCTAGCTACTCCATACAAAGGCCACAAATGTGCTGGATTTGCACAGGATATAAAAATGTGCTGGATTGGCACAGGATGTAAAAATGTGCTGGATTTGCACAGGATGTAAAAATGTCGTATTTACGAAACTAAAACCTGTGAACTCACCAATATTTTATATATTGACGTCTTTTTAAACATATCTTTCAGGTAACTAAGTGCTGAACAGGTATGCGGCTAGTACGGTGGAATTTGGGATGTCGGACAATGGTTGGGGGTTTCATCTATTGTTACCTTCGGGTTGGGACATAAACGGAAACACCCCACTTTAAAACTTAATGTTTGTGGTTTTAAGTAATGATTGAAACCAGGTACTCCTTCCCGACATCTTAATATAATGATCTTTTCTAATTAAATATAGTTTGTGTTAATCTTGACTTTGATATGCTTTCGAGCGTCGCGCCACGTGTTTCCGCCATTGGCGTGGTGTGACACCCTTTATAACCTTTCATCCTAATCAACGTATTCAAATTCATGTGATCTTGAACTAATATTTGAGTAGGATCCTTCTTCAGATTAGGATACTTCATATCAAAAATCATCTGTAGAAATCTGGGGTACATCAAAAACTTCTTTGTCTTCAAACCTTTCAAAGGTTCAAGCATGTGATCCAAGATCATCCCCGAGACGTTAAGCGGCTTGTTAAGCACCAAAGCAACCATCAACGAACTGAGGCTTTTCCTCATAACGTCATAACCACTACTAACAGATCCAAAAACATGTATAATAACATGTGCCAAATACTTAAACTGCGGACATAGCTTTCCTTTGTTCAAAGCTCCATCAGTTATCGGTCCGTTGTACTTCATGCGTAGAAAACACAACCTCTGTTCAATCCAAGATAAGCTTCTGGGTTCTGTTGGTTCATCTTGCAGTCTTAATGCCTCCCGAATATCACTTTCAGTAACAATAGCAAGTTGTCCCTGAATATATTGCTTACTATTGCTATCCTATCTTCCCAGAAATCCATTTTTGCATTTTTCCAGAAATCCACCTGATGGTCTTTGTAGATAATTACTGGTGTAGCTAAAGCATCAGCGACTCTGCTTCTCCTCAAAAAGTCTACAATCCTAGAGAATTCTGTGTGTTTCTTTACTTCGCCCAGAAATGCACAATAGTTATGGGCTTCTTTGAATGGTAACTCATCTTCTTTTTGCTTATCTGTGGCTTTTCCTGAAGATTCAGCTGGTACTTAAGTATTATGTGGTTCAGCCATTTAGAATTCTGCAAAAACGAGACATAAAAATCATTAAAAATGGACAAAATTGACAAAATTGAAATTTGATTTGAAAAATCCCACCTTCGACCCATCGGGGGTTCGAATGAAGATTTTCATAAGTACGAATGTGGAAAACTGAGTTCGAATGTGGAAAATATTGAATAAAAATTCACATTCGACCCTATTTTCTACATTCGACCCTATCATCAAGTACCTTCGACCAGAAAAAGTCACATTCGACCAGTTAAGGCCACATTCGACCCTTTATTTTGGTCGAATGTACCTGATCATATGATCAAATTATCAAAATGTAATTTAGACCAAATTAACTTGTAATTTTCATTCGTTTAGCCCCTATTATGGCCGATTAAGCTTTCTAAACCATCAATTGCTACAAACATTTCGTTTTAGATAGTTTTCAAGTAGAATCTAGGTCTTATTAGTTTGAATGATCAAAAACACCAAATCATCCTGTAATTAACCTAGATTCTATATTATTCTCCCCCTAAAACTATCTAAAACTAAAACCTAAACATCAATTTTGATTAACGCAGTCTAAGAATGGTCCATCAGTCAAACACTAGGGTTCGAGAACGAAATCAATCATTGTGACTTTGTTTGTGAATCAATACCTGTAAAATTTGTATCAAATTGATTAGAAATAGGTAGGGAATAATAATATCAGATCAAAAAAACAAGGGCAACAAGATCACTTTATGTCAAAAATTTTGAATGAGGGTTTGAAAGAGGATTTGGGTATTTATAGGCTCCCACATTCGACGTTTGAATGGGGCGAATGAGAAGCTTTGTCTACATTCAACCCTAGTGAAAGGTTCGAATGTAGATAAAGGGTTCGAATGTATAACACTACAATAGAACACTCACATTCGACCAATTTTAAAGGCTCGAATGTAAGAAAAATTCCACATTCGACCCAACGAAGGGACGAATGAAAACTTGGAATTTTGAAAATTTTACCAAATCTCAAAATCGAATCCCGTTCAATCTTATTTTAACACATTTTAAGCTTCAAACATTCATCATTTCACATTTGATAGATAGTAGGTACATCCTTAGCTCCACATACAATTGGCATGGAGCCTGGTGCAACCCGTAAAGTGCTTTGTTGAGAACGTAAACCTTATCCCGGTGGATAGGATCTTCAAAGCCTAGAGGTTGACCGACGTATACCTCTTCCTTGACCACACCGTACAGAAACGCGCTCTTGACATCCATTTGATACACCCTGAATTTCTTATACGAGGCAAACGCTAGAAACATACGGATAGCTTCTATACGTGCCACATGTGCATAGATCTCATTGTAGTCTATTCCTTCAACTTGATGAAAACCTTGAACGACCAACCGAGCTTTGTTTCTCACGATTACGCCTCGATCATCTTTCTTACATTTGAAAACCCATTTGGTTCCTATTTTCTTTCTTTCCGGAGGTAAATATGTAAATGTCCAAACACCCAGCTTCTGAAACTACAACAATTCTTCTTGCATCGCCTCAACCCAAGCATCATCCAAAAGAGCATCCTTGTAAGTCCGCGGCTCAACCTGCGAACCATAAAAAGCAAAGGACCAATCATTCTGACAACCAGATTTTTGAATTTTAGCATGTAAAGCTAGGGCTCCAAGATTTTCAGGTGAGTTTGCACTACGAAGTTGTCCTCTAGTCATGACACTGCTTCCAGGGTCACCAATTACTTGCCCGAGCGGGTGAATACGATGAATCCAAGATTCCGGATGATCAGGTACTGTAACTCCCGTCTGAGTAGTCAGATTTTCTGCCGAATCCAAATCATTACCCATGTTTGACGATGAAGCAACATCTGGATTTGGGTTCACTGGTGGTTCCTCCGTTGCATGATCTAGAATAGCTTCACTGAAGATTTCTTCATCATCTTCTAATTCTGAAGTATCAAGAGTAGTTGAAACTTCCTGGAAAACTTCATCTTCAGCTGCAGGAACATTGGTATCATTAGATGCTACTGGAGGAGTTACGGTGATCAGACGCACCAACGGTGAAGTCACTGCGTTTTCACACTCGTAATAAAGTCGTAGAACAGCCTCTTCAACCAAGTTATCTAGATTGAATGATTTAAAGAAATCTTTGTAATCAAACATCCAGTCAGGACCACTTCCTTGTACGTTCTGGGTGTAACGCTGTACTTCCACGTTTGCCCACTCCTCAACCTGTCGAGTTCTTTTGTTGAATACCTGTTTGAGCGGGGTTTCATATCCAACAAAGTATCCCTCTTCAGCTTTCGGTCCAAACTTTTCAGTCGGATTCAACATCGTACAGGGTGCCCCAAATGGTTCTAGATACTCCAAATTCGGTTTTCGTCTATTTAACAACTCATAAGAAGTTCTATCAAACTTCTTCACCGTCAATACACGATTCAATGTGTAACAAGCTGCGTAAATGGCTTCGTTCCAGAACATTACCGGAAGGTTAGAATCCGCAAGCATTGTACGTGCCGTTTCTATTAGAGTTTTGTTTTCCTTTCTACGACACCGTTCTGCTGTGGGGTATACGGAGCACTATATTCATGATGAATTCCTTTATCTTCACATAGAGCATCCATCTGTGCATTTTTGAACTCCGTCCCATTGTCACTCCGAATCCTTTTAATCTTCAAACTGTATAGATTTTCCAATCGGGTGAACAGAACTTTCAAGTTGTTGAACGTGTCACATTTATGTTGTAAGCACATCACCCACGAGAATCTTGAATAGTCGTTGGTAACCACAAGACAGTAAAGCTCTCCGCAATGACTCTTACGCTTGACAGGTCCGAATAGGTCCATATGCAAACGCTCAAGTGGCATTTCAATAGAGTTCACTTTCTTTGGTTTGTGGGAATGTTTGTGCTGTTTCCCCTTCATGCAACTCGCACACTTGTCATTGAGATGAAAATGTTTCACATTATCGCCTTCAACAAGTCCATTCTTCACCAAATGATTCATTTTCTTGAGGTGAATGTGTCCCATCCTCCTGTGCCACATAATTGATTCTTTCTCTGTAGCCTTTGATAGGAAACACGTAACTTGGCCCTGAGTTGTCATAGCTTTAGACATATCAAGATTATAAAGATTGTTCACTCTTGGTGCTTTCAGCATGATCCACTCCTTTGGAATAACGAAGCCGGGTTTGAGGATATAACAAGATTTATCATCGAAGTGCACAGAAAACTGTTTGTCACAGATTTGGCTCACACTTAACAAATTATAGTCAATTTGTTTCACATACGAAATCTTCTCAAAACTAACAATCCCGTTACTAACACTTCCCTCCATCGTGATATAACCGCCTTTATTACCAGCAAACGCTACATATTCTCCATTGATGTTCTTTATATCAAATAGTAGCGTCAAATCACCAGTCATGTGACCAGAAGCTCCACTGTCGACAATCCATAGACTGCTAACAGAGCCAGTTGGAGCTCCCTGCACATATCAAGGAAAACATTAGTTCTTTTGGGGGACCCAAGCCTGCTTGGTCTTGGGTCTTTGAACATCATATTTCAAAGATTCATTCGCACAAACATTAGGTTTTGAATCAACCTTTTTCTGATCTATCAAACCTTTCTCATTGTGAGATTTTACATTAGCCTTTGAGGTAGAAGCACCAGGAGAACCCGATGGTGACCAAGATTGTTCCGAACGTTTTAGAATCCTGATCTGAGATTTTGGAGTCTCAGTCGGTTTCTTTGTATCGTTCTTAAATGAAACTTTCTTAGTTACCTTCTCTGACTTAACAGAGACAGGTCCAACTGATGACTTAACAGCAGGTTTTGGAGGAACCTTTTGTTTATCAACAGTTGAGTTCACCATTGGTTTCTTCAAAGGTTTTTCCATAGCAATCCGGTTTCGACGATATTAAGTAAATTGACGGTTATCCCTCCTTTGAAAATAACGACTTTGATTATAAAATGGTGCTGGTTGAGGGACAAAGCGTCTTTGAGGATAACTATGATTATCAACCGGATTTCTATAAGATTGCCTCATCTCAACTTCGTGCCTTTTATGCCTCACGTACGGGCAGTGAGCAAGTAAATGCCCTCTCTCCCCGCACTTGAAACACGCATGGTATTCCTCAAAAACATTCTTGGCATTTGGCTTTGCGTAGGAATTGATTGGATATTGATCATCCACACATCTACGTCTCAAACTCTTAGGAGCTGGGTCCTTTGAGTAAGCCGCCTCAAGAAAACCATTAGCCTTTTCTTTAGGCTTGATGAACTCAGTGACATGAACCTTAAGTTCTTTTGGAGTATCCAGATATATTTTCTTTAAAATTTCTGGAGGTACATCATTGGTCCTCTCATGTTTAGGAAACCAAATTGTACTTTCCTTCCAGATTTTCTCGATTTTTGATTAATTGGCAAATTTTATCGGATACTCCTCGTGAGAGATAATCTTATCAGATCCTTCCATCCGATTAAATACTTTGACGGTTTATCAACTGAGTCATTCTTTTCACATTTCTTCATTGACTGATTCGTTCGATGTGCATTGGCCTGAGGATGCGAAACTTGGGAAGGTGATATTGGTTCATTTGTAATTATGTGATTTTCCTTAGGAATATCACTACCTTCCTTCGGTTTCTCATCTTCAGTATCTGAATCATCGGTTACTGCTGTTACTCCCTCATCATTTAACCCTAGAATCGGTCTTACATCGGAATGTGGGTCTCCAACACTAGAAGTGTTAGATTCATTATCCGATGCAGAGTCTGATTTGACTGAACTCTCCGGTGTTACTGAGTGTAAATTGTGATTCTCAATTAACACTAGGGATGGAATAGCCTTGTAGTTTGCACTACTGGGTTGTGAAGGTTCATCAATGATATGGTCAACCACATAAGCAATGTGTTTGTAACTTTCTAACTTCTTGTTGACCTTTTCAGCAAAGCATTTCATGGTGGCCATTTCTAATTTTGTTTCTTCAAGTTCATTTATGTAACTGTTAATAGCAAGTTGTTTTAAAGAAAGAGTTTTCTTTAAATCAGAAATGTCCTTTTTGTAACCATCAAGCACTTTATTGAAATCATGTGCTTCTTTGCGATAAGATTGACAGTTGATTCTCGCACTCTCAAGTTGAACCTTGAGTTGCTTGTTTTCCTCTGTCAGTCTATCACAAGTTCCACAATACTTATCACTTTTCATGTCAATAGTGGATTCAGAACTTACCTATTTCGGAGGATCAGTCATAGCCATGAGTGCAAAATGAGCCTCTTTTCCAGCAAAGAACTTTGAATAATCAATTTTGGTAAAGGCATCATCAACAATGCATGACTTCCGAGTCATTTGAAAATCAGCTTCGGCCAAGAGTTGATCAATCTCATCATCCAACGAGTTGACACTAGCTTCCGAATCCGTTTCACTCTCCGAATCAGAATACGCCGAATCATGCTCTTCAGTAATATTAGTGACAGAATCAATAACGATTCCCGAAGTCTTCTCAGCATATGTCTCATCAACTTGATCAGCAACATGAATATCAACTTCATCTACCATCTCCTCAATTTTTACTTCAGAAACCTTCTCAGCCTCCAAAACTTCTCCAACTATCACCGACTCCTCTAAGTCAATCTTCTGAGCAACACAAGCTACATTCCCAGTAGTAATCTCTTCAACACCCAATTGCATCCCCGTCCAGTCATATCCTTCATCCTTTTGGATCACCAACGCCTAATTTTGAGTTTCTGTTTGTTGTTGGCTGTTTGGTGTTGAGATAGGGATGATGGTTCTGGTTGGGTTATGTGGGGTTTGAGTTTGAGTCTGGTTAGGTGTAGTTGTTTGTCTAGCAGAGTTGTTCTGTGAGGTGTTCGGTCGGTTTTGGTAATTGTTTTGTTGTTGATAGTTATTGTTGTTTTGGCTTTGATAGGTTACTTGATTCTCAGATTGACGGTTCTGATAATTTGAGTTGAATGGATTCCTGTTACCTTGTTGAGCTGGCTGAGTACACTCCCTCTTGAAATGACCTTTAGCACCACAATTGAAACATGTGACTTTGGCTTTGTTGAAGCCATATGTGGTGTTGGGTGAAGTAGTCAGATCAGTTCTTCCAGTCTTCTCAATGAACTCGGTTGCTCTTCTCATGACGCTTGCAAAAGCCCATTGGATATCGATAAGCTCCATCTCTTCCTTGTCAATCTGAGTATAGTCTTCATTGGTTAGATTGTTGTTACCAATTTGACCAGCCACCAATCCGTTGTATGAGGCAACCATTGCTGAAACCAATGCAATGTGTTGCTGAGCAACTTCAACTGTGACATTGTTCATGTTGGATGTTTCCAACACTACTGGACTTTGACCTGGTTGGGCTTGATTCATTGGTGGAATATAAGGTTGTTGTTGAGGTTGATTCATGCTAGATGTATAACATGCTGCTTGTTGCATTGGAAAAGCCAATTTATTCCAATGTTGACCATGTATAATACAACCATGCAAAGAAATCATCAAGCTTTATACTTTTAAGTCACGTAACAGACCCTACAAGTTGACTCAATTATTCTGTCCATATTTTAAACATGCAATAACCCTAGTTATAATCAACCTTTCAAGCATATAATCGATCAACAACGTCCAATAATCATTATACAACATTAACAAGACATAACCTGATCAAAACCTAGCAAGATTCATGCATATATTATCATTCATAAACCCTAGAAAACTAAAACATCAAGAACATGCATAATCATGCAAAACACATAGCATTCATTACATAACAACATGATTAATCCTTTTAATCTTCATAAACATCAAGTTTTAACTTTTATAAAAGTGTTTCAGGCCTGGACAAACATGGTTTTGATGTTTTAAAAACATATTAAAGAAGATTAAAACACAAGAGATTGAACATTATACCGAAAGCACTTCAAAACCACCAACTGATTGCTCTCCAAGCTTCCCGATCGATGTTCTTGAGCCTTAGCAGGTGTTTTGGGTTTATATTTTCGTATTAGAGCAGTAGGGGACGATTAGGGTTGAGTTTAGGGGATACTTGGAGCTTAAGATTGTTTAAATAAGAGATTGAGGGGGCTTAGAGTCGTCAGGACCCCGTGAGCGGCCGCGCGGCCAGAGTGAGCGGCCGCTCACTCTGCCCCGGCTCGCTCCGGGTGGCCTGGTCCGTTGTACCACGTGTTTTCATCGATTTTTTTGCTATTTCGGTCCGTAACAAGTGTAACCTCATGTGTTAAGACCCCAACCTTCCTAATGGTCCACCCATTACGATTTTTATTAATGCTTTCGGTTTAAGTTCACGTAATCACATACAGTTTGCACATAGTTTCACAGAAGCACGTAATTGCAATCAATCTCAATTAATTAGTTCACAATCTTCTAGTTTAACAATTCACCAACGTCCGAGGTTCACTACTCATGTATATAGTTTGGTAATTCCTCGAATTACCACTTCATGCAGTTATTAACCTATAACTGTGCAACGTGCGACTTATCTAGCTAACCCTAGTAACTAGAATGCAAACCACCACCTTTTATAATAAATCCTTCCTCCAGTTTTACCGTGGGTGTAAAACCGTATCTATAAGCCCCAATGACACATTACCACCTGCGATCATTAACACCGATAAACTCGTAATAAAAGGAAATAAAACCGAACAAAAAAGTAGACGTAAAAACATTAAATCACGTAAATGAAACGTAAAACATCATCATCATCATACTCAGTTAATCCCGCCTATAGCAAAGCTAAGGTAGGGTCTAAGGAAGGTAAGATGTAGATAATCTTACCTCTACCCCTAAAAATAAATAGGCTGCATCTAGTAAGACCCCCGGCTCGATGTGGTTTGGTATCAAGCCTTGGACATAAGACACAGAAAACTTAGCAATCAGGACAAACCCGATCGGTGCATGTACCCCTTTGTCTTTTGGCTATCAACGTCACCACATGATGCATGATTAACCGTCCGTCGTTTTTAACGTTTTTTTCAAGAAATTAGTAAAATAACGTTAAAACTAGTGCAACTTTAGTTTTGCTCCCGAGGGCCGCACATGAACTACACACACATTGTGGCATGAAAAACAATACTTAAGTCGATATAGGACCAGTGCGTTGCGACGGAGCCACTAAAAGAGAAAAAATAGGTGTAAACACACACATTGTGGCATGTTAACTCGCAAAATTTAGACTGGTACGTAAAACGAAAAATGTCAAAGATGAAAAGTATAGCGAACTAAAGGTGAAAACGAAAAAGTTTTGTGTTAAATAGTAATTGTAAAAGATGTAAAAATATTGGGTGAAAAGTATAAAAGCTAAAGATAAAAATAATAAAAGGTGGGTAAAACCCACTAAAGCTCATGATACAACCTATGATACATACCTAAATTGTAAATTAATATATACTAATTTTAAGCCTCACCGCATTGCAGTCGAGGTATAAAACCATGTCAAGTAGCATCAATGTCACACCATTGCCCCAAACTAGAAAAACTCCTTAAACAAAAGAAATAAAAAAACAAAAAAATATAAAATAAAACTAATCGCCTTAGACGGAAACGCATACATTTCTCATTGTACTGCTATTTCTCATCTCGCTAAACTTGGCCGAAACGTAAACATAGAACATGATAATTAAGTCTACCTAAAAGAAAATAAACAAATATATTAGAAAAACGCAATGTTCAACTATTAAAGTTAAGAGACTAAATATTTCATTACCAAAGTTGAAGGGTTAAAGTAATTATAATGTAGTTTAAGAGTAAGACTACACGGTGAGGTCATGTCCATGAGGGGGCATGGAAGGACAAGGGCCGAATTCCGCGAAGTGGTGGTGGGTGTGGACGGTGGACTCGGGGTGGCTGTGAAGTGTGCTTGTTTTTTATGCCTTTGTCTTTTAAATAAACAAAGAAACTAAATAAAAAAACATCTCTCTCTCTCTCTCTCTATATATATATATATATATATATATATATATATATATATATATATATATATATATTTCAAAGGGCTAAATCCTACATAGCACTCATATAGCCATTCTCTCTCTTAAGAGTGCCATGTAGGATTTCATGTGACATTGAGATATTTTAGGGAAAAAAAACTAAAAACAAAATTAGATTTATTTCTCTCATGTTAATATCTGTTATATACGAGATTTTTTAAAGAAAAAAATACACCAAATTAACGAGCGTTTTATTATCTTTCCAACGAGTACCATAGTGCTAAATAAAAAACGGAGAAAAAAACGACCAAATTAACGAGTGTTTTATTATTTTTCCAACGAGTACCATAGTGCTATACAAGGTTGCAGAAGGCGCTAGGCGGGCGGTGAGGTCCAGCCTAGGGACTAGTCGGGACTAGGAGAAAATTAGGCGCAATTAAGCATTTTGGTATTTTATACATATTATATATATATATATATATATATATATACATACATACACAAATTTATATGAAAATAATACTTAGAAGCACAAAATCTCTATAATACACTTAATGTACAAGTAGCCAAGCTACATGTACAACAAATAAAACTCAATAAAAATTAAAAGAAAAAGGAACAACCAAATTAAAAATGGTTTAGGGTTAAATTTTACTAAATAATATAGGGGAATCTGATTTAAATAACCAAAACTATTTGAAATTGGCCACTGGCACCCTCAACTAAAAAGTTGGCCATATATAACCTGAACTATTAACTTATTGGAATCTAGCACCCAACTAACTGACGTCGTTAGTTGGGTTGCTGACGTGGCACAAGTTGCTGATGTGGCACAAGTTGCTGACATGGCACGCTGATGTGTGCACACGTGGATTGACACGTCAGCATGCCACGTCAGCAAATCTTGCCACATCAGCGAACCCACTAACGATGTTAGTGATTTAAACCGTTAGTGGGTGTTAGATTCCACAAGGTCAATAGTTCAGGTTATATATGGCCAATTTTTTAGTTGGGGATGCCCGTGACTAATTTCAAATAGTTCAGGTTATTAAAATCCAATTCCCCAAACATAAGGGGGTAAACATGTAACTTTGTAAAACAAAAATAAACCCTAAAAACCTACCGCCTGTCACTTTTGATTTTTGAACAACATTTCATCTCCATCACTTTCTTCATCTTCATCTGCACTCTTCATCTTCCCCATTCGATTACTTCTGCTTTGCTCAGACCCATGGTTTGACTTGATCTCTTCTAACGTATTTCATCTATACTTCGTCACCCTATTTCATCTCTATTTCTATTTAGAAATTCGTGACATTTAAAAAAAAAAAAAAAACTCACCGTCTAGGCCCGCCTAATTGCCGCCAAAAGGCCAAAACGCCTAGGAAACCGACTAGGGCTAAATTCCGATATTGCCTTCAGCCTAGCGCCTAGGCGCCGCCTAGGCCGCCTTCTGCAACCTTGGTGCTATTAAAAAACGGAGAAAAAAACGACTATTTTTTGTGAGGTTTTGTTCATAAAGGAAAAAAAACACAAAGTGTTCAGGTTATTCATTAATCATGTATAGGCAAGTCATTAATTATGTTCAAACCAGTAAATATGAACTCTATTTACAACATGTGTTAGCATTTGAGTTGTACATTGTTTTAGGTTAGGTTTTAATATTAGAGTTATACATTGTTTAAGGTTAGACGTTAACATTGGAGATACATTGCTAATTGTTTTAGGTAAAGCGCATCAGTTTATTTGGTATGTAAAATTGATATGTCATATTAGATTTCTCAACCCCAGAACGCTCCCGGGGTATAAATATAGTACATGTATATTTTCCAACTTTTTTTTGATAAAGCAATATCCACGGAAACATGAAAATTATAATTAAAGTGATAATAAGGTTGTTATAATTATACTCCTTCCGTCCCAATTTAAATGTCCTACTTTCCTTTTTAGTTTGTCCCAAATTAAATGTCCCTTTCCAAAAATAGAAATGTAATTTCCAATTTTGCACATAAAAGACAAAACACAATCACCACTTTTGAGAATATTATTGTCATTTTACCACAAACAAACAAAAGATTTCTTAAAATGTGTGTTTTTTGAACTATGACATTTAAATTGGGACGGAAGGAGTAATAATTACTCTAGAAACTCTAGGGTAAAATTGTACTTACTCTACTAGAGTAATTATAAAAATAATTATTTTTTTATTTTTTCATAGGCTTAAACAGATGGAAAAGAAAAAATTCACTATCTAATCTCATGTTTAGCATCTGAAGAGACATTTGTATTTGACCTTTACCCATCATAAAAGATGGACTCCCCTGACTTTAATATAAGATTCAACTCTAAAAATCTTTGTATATATGAGACCGTTGATAATCTACAATTGTCCAAACAATTATTTGGGGTAACATGAAATCTACTTTGCATACTGTTGTCATGGCTTGCTCCTTGACTTGGAGAGTAAAAAGTCAAGCGTATGTACTACTTATCACTAGAATCTTAAACGGTCATAAAAATAAGCTTGTTTAATAAATGAGATTGAAGTCAACTTACGAGCTTTAGTCGGCTTTAGGCTTATAAAACTTTTACTTAGAATATTTAATAAAGGATTAGTTACAGGGTTAGTTCATGTGGTATGTCCATATTAAGAATTTGATACATATTTATTTAAAAGTATACAATTGTTCCAAGTTATACATGAACGTAACATGTTTGGTCTCTGATTAGGTTATCTATTTCATATATCAATATTTATATCCACATCCATATCATATCTATATTTGTAATATATAATAGATAAAAATCTTAGAAGACGGTGTCAATTTCTAATGCATCATCACCCTTATTTTCTCGTCTTTCTCTCCTATTAAATAATAATGTTAAAATCATATTTTTTTTTGCTTATCTCTCCTCCTATTTTTTTAACAACCAAACATTTTATAGCTGAATATAAAGAGCCAATAAGCCACTGGAATATACCAAGCACCAAGAGACAAAAAAAAAAAAAAAAAACAAAACACCCCGAACATACACTAGGGAGAACTACACAAAATTGGAAACGTTAACTGAAACCCAATCCTGCCAAGAGATCTTAGTCAACCTGCCACGGTTAGCGACCCAAAAGTATGAGTCTTCTTTCACTTGATCCACCACAATCCGAACCGGAAGGAACTTATCTTCGAACACTTAAGAATTTCGGGCCAGCCAAAGCCTTCAGACAGTAGCAACCGCAACCATGAGCACCATCTTATTCCATTTCCTTGAACCCAGAGATTTCATGATGTAATCAACCATTCCCGAGATAGAACAAACATTCATGGGCCAAGGGATCTTAAGCCAAGTGATAACATTCCACCACACGACTTTCGCCCATAAACAATCCAAAAAGGCATGCTCAATGTCTTCCGAGTGAAGGCCGCATCTTGGGCAGGAGAGATTCAGAAGAACAATCCCACGAGCAGCTAACTCGACCTTGGTAGCAACTTTTTTGTGGAACACACTCCAAAGCAAGTAGTTGGATTTAACAGGCACCCAAGAATTCCAATAAAAATCAAAACGTTGCTGCTGCACCTGACCCGAGGACGCGATTTGAGTTCTGACTTCCTTGTCCGAGAAGAAAGGCCCCACCAAACCCTCCCATGACCAAATGTCTTGAGAGCCGTTCAGACTAGAACTCTGTAAACGCATCACCAAATCTTCCAGCTGTTGATTCTCCAATTCAGAAGATGGGTCACGAGACCAGTCCCAAAGGGCTGAGTCGAATCGGCCGCTGCTGTCAAAAAATCACAGACCCGGGCCTGTTTGTTGCCTGCAAGTTTAAACAAACGAGCGGTTGAACCGAAGCCCATGCGTCTTTCCAAAAACTCATTTTGACCCCATTACCCACTTTTACTATCAACTTGTCCTTGATTTCAATCCTTTTATAGTGAACGCTGCCATCCATGTTACACATATCTTTCCAAATTCCCACAATCGTCTTTTTGATTGGTATAAGATTCTTATCCCGATTAGATGAGTGGATGGAATTGACGACATCAATCCAAAGTTGAGGAGGTACGTTTTTGTATCTCCACCACCACTTGGCCAACATCGCCAAGTTGAACTCTTCAATACTACCGACCCCAACCCCCCCAAGTTGTTTAGGCTTAAGAATCTTACTCCACCTCACCCATTGAAGCTTACACCTTCCACCGTTGCTACCCCAAAGAAAATCTCTTCTAATGGCTTCAAGTTTTTTCATGACGAACTTAAGAGCTTGAAAAAGCGAAATGTAATATGAAGAGAGACTCCCTAGAACCGCCTTAATCAAGGTAAGCCTTCCGGAAAGTGATAAGGTTTTCGCCTTCTACGAAGACAACTTTTTATTAAATTTCTTTACAACTGACTGCCAAAATTTTATTCGTTTCATGTTAGCACCTATCGGGATGCCAAGGTAGATGAAGGGGAACGTGCCCGGTTGGCATCCAAGGGAGTTAGCAACGTCTTGCACTTCTTGGTCATTAACCCCGATACCAAATAGTTGTCATTTTTGGTAATTGACTTGCAAGCCGGAAACAAGTAGAAGCACCTTAAGAATTGGTTGAGGCTAAGAACATTATGTTTTGACCACTCGCCTATGAAGAGAATATCACCCGCATAGCAAAGCTGCGAGAGAACCGGACCACCATTTGGAAGTTGGAGACCGTGGAATAAACCCAAACCCACCGCTTCTTTATGAACATACTAATGACTTCCATAACCAATATAAAAAGGAAAGGGGAGAACGGGTCACCTTGTCGAAGTCCTCTTTTAAACTTGAACTCCTCGGTAGGCGACCCGTTCACAAGCACATACCCCTTACCCGATGAAAGGCACCCTTTAATCCATTCGATCCATTTCGTTGGGAACCCCATATATTCCATAGTATTAAACAAAAATTTCCAATTTAAAAAGTCACAGGCACGGCGAAAATCAACTAAAAAAAATAAGGGTCTTAACCTTTGCCTTCTCGCCCACGAGATAGCTTCACTAACTATTAAAGGCCATCAAGAATATTGCGACCACCAACAAACGCGGACGGAACCAAACTAGTAATGGAATTAAGAACCGCCTTCAGCCTGTTGGAGAGCACCTTAGAGATAATTTTATAGAGCGAACCCACTAAGGAAATGGGTCTGAAATCAATAAACTGCGGCAGATCTGATTTTTTTCGCTATAAGGGCAATAAAAGAGGAATTGCACCCACTCGAAATTTTGCCAGAATTGTAGAATTCATCGAACATAGTACCAATCGGCGTTTTAAGATCATTCCAAAAGCATTTGAAAATTTTAAGAGAAAATCCGTTCGGATCGGGGGATTTAACACCGTTACAGTCACTGACCGCAGCCCGGATTTCATCCACATCGAAATGTTTGACAAGGCAAAGTCGCGTCATCCTCCGAAATAGAGGGCAGCCCCGAGTTCGAGAAGGCCAGTCTTCAGCGAATCGGTTCTTTAAATTGCTTTTTAAACCAACTGAACGCTTCAACCTTAATAGCAGCAGGGTCCGAAATCCATCTTCCCTCACTTTAAGCCCGAAGAGTTTATTAGACGCCTTATTAATGTTAACAACACCATGAAAAAATTTCAAGTTTTCATCCCCAAGTTTCAACCAATTGACTCGAGCCTTCTGCATGAGATCCTTATTTCTTTTCCTCTCGATCTCCAAAATCTTGGTTTTAGCCGAGATCCTAGTCATTTTATCAGCGCTAGAAAGGGCCCAGTTTCGGCTTTCTTTTCAATCTCCCTAGAAATCTTAGATAGCTCACGCAACTCCCACTCCTCCTCCAATTTTTTCTGTTTTCTCCAAGCTTTAATCTCATCCTTAATATTTTTCAAGGTAATCGACAAAGCGTTATCCATTCTGCCTGTATCATCCATGAGAGCCAAATTGTTAGCAACTATTTCCCCAAGTCTACTATCACCCAACCAAAGAAATTGGACAGTGATCCGACCACTTCCGTTCGAGGACCGAAAACTTTGCATTAGGCCATCTAGACATAGTATCGACGCATACAAGTCATCTATCGATTTTACTAAACTTGGTCTCCTCATCATATGAGATGTAAGTAAACGAACCTCCACACATGTTGTATTCCAACCAACCCTTCTAATGAAATCATTGAAGATCAAAGCAGCCGCCGGGTCAAAGTACGAGTTAACTCTTTCTTCGGGGCTTCTAACTTCATTAAAATCCCCAATAGCTGTCCACAAACCATGATTTTGTTTGACAATTCCCACAATAATATCCCATAATAATCTCCTATTCACGGGGTCATTTGGGGCATGAATATTAAGCACATTAACAAACTCGTCAATGTTAGGAACTTTACCCGAAACTAGAAGAAAATATCGGTGCTTGACAAGATTAACATCAGAGAACCGGTTTGGATCCTAGATAGAGATCAGGCCACTGGATCTTCCAACAGAATCAACCACTTCGGAGCAGAGAGGAGACCTGCCCCAAAACTTCAAAATCCCCTCAGCTTGAAACCCGCTTTGGTGCGCCTCCTGCAGACAAAGGAAATCAATCTTACCATAACTTTTAAGACCTCTGACCCAAGACTGCTTGTTCGCCCTAATAACACCACGAATATTTAGAGAGAGAAAATTCATTCACAATGTCTTTCATCTGCTTCCCCTTGAACAGGATTCCTCATGTGGTTTTAAAATCCTTGTAGGCCGATACCGAGGCATTCATCATAATCCATAGACGCGTCGACTTCAGTATCAATAATCTCCTCTGAGTCAGAATCGAAAATATCATCTCCTTCGTCATCCCCCGAATTGAAGTTTTCCGTTTGCACATTAACCTGACCTTGCTCTCCATTCTGTAGCGTCTTCTTTCTTCAGCATCTTGTCGAATGGTTTCCTCCAACCCGAAAGGATCATAATCATAGGGAACATTAAGGTAAGGTGTGTTATAAGGGTCCATTCGTCCTCTACCCGAGGGGGTAGAAACCTGGGTATTATCTTGTCCCCATTCAAACCATTTATCTCTTGGTCAACTCAAACCAGCTTATGAACAGAGGATTTAGGCCAAAAACAACACTTTTTAATTGGGCTTTTCGAGGCGGCCCAGAAGAGATATCACAACCCAAGACCAGAGCATAAATTTCTCTCTTCTGGTGGGACCCGCGCCTACTATCATTATTCTTTTTTGAAACATGCACCTGATCACGCTCATGCAAGGAAGCTCGAGGCTGCGTATTCCCCATGCAACGAAAACCGTTAGACTCTGACCCTTCTGCTTCCCCCTAATTCGAATTCGTCACCACCAATGACTTCAACGTCAGTGCCAAAGATAGCTCCGGCGAAAGAAGATGATGACTAGAGCCCCTCGGAATTGAAGGATACCAATCAGATTCAACCTATTCCACCCGAATATTAATCATTTGGTTTCTCCATGTAATAACAACATCTGAAATAACCTTAACATTCGAATCCACTAACACTGCCATGGTATTGAAGCTCAGATCATTATCATCCAGAGACACGTTGGACATGACAAGTAATCTACCGCAGCGTTCTCCCACCTTGTTGAACACATGCCTATCCATAAGCACATAGGGACTCCCACCACCTTGATCCATGCAATTATTTGGGCCTCTAGGACTCTCCCATCCCAGACAACCAGAGAAGAAAACCAAGGCATCCACACATTAGTCTCTTCCGAATGGAAAACCTGAAAGAACTCCAGGTCTGGGAACAAAAGAACAACCTTCAATCCTCCTAAGTACTTTATTTAACATCCCAATTAATCAACTCGTCTTGTAAGTCATGCAAGCGATTAAGAAACTCAAACTCTTTGATATCCCCAACAAGAGCTTTCTTCTCCCACTTACAAACCATCTCTGAACTAGAGGACGAGAGTTCTAATCCGAACCGATTACCACAAATGGCCTTTGCACCACCTACAGCGTCTTTGAAGGATCTGTTGTCAGGCAAACGACTGTCTGAACCCCTTCCAATCTCATTAATCTTATCTCTGAGATCGGTCCTCTTCAACCCATCTAACCGGTCAAAGACAGACTGTCTGGAAGGATTTCCCCTAGGGAAGTTTTGCTTGCCATCACGACTAAACCTGGACAAATGGATACCAAGAACAAGCCCATCAAACTTGACTCCATGCAGAGAATCAAGCCAAGCATCTACATTGGTCAGCTTAGAGAATTTGAGAAATCCGAACTTGTTTCCCATCTTGTCATGTTTGGTAGGGATAAAATTGTCTTCTAAATTATCCAAATGTTGGAAAGCACAACATAATCTCTCCGCATTGCAATTGTCCGATAAGTTCATGACAAAGAAAGACGTAGTGTCTTTGAGACGATCCACCTTCTTCTCAAAAGTTTTCTCCTTTTTAGCTTCTGACTTCGAGACTACTTGTTGCCACCCTTCATCCGAATTGTAGTTCATGCCTTGTTCTTGATGTTCCGAATTGCTTCTGCTTTTCTTTTCTTTAGTTCTTCAAAGTTGGCTGCTTCTACTCCATTGTTCGGTTGGTTGTTTGGAAAGACTGTTGGCTTGCCCCCTCCGCTTCATGATGAGAGAGTTTTTTATGATTGCAAGAATCGTGAGAACAAATGAAAAAACAAATCAAAATCATTTTTTTAATACAATCCTCATTATCGTATATGTTTAATTATGAGCTTTCATGAATAGTGTTTTTTGTTTTTTTTCCCATCTCTGCTATTGATAATGGTATTTATATTGTTATGTTTGAGTATATTATCAATAAATGTTACAGTACAAATAGTGTGTTGTTGTTGTGTTCAGGGAACTTGCCCCGGCCTTCGAGCCTTGCAAAGAGCAATTCGTTGGGTCATTTTTTGGTATTTAATTTTTTGCAAAAAAGATGGGACACCTGGCCTACACGTGTTGTTAACACATCGTTTCTCCTTCAATACTCACCCCCCCCCCCCTCTCTCTCTCTTGAGAAACCAGTGTTGGCATCTCTTTTCCATCCTTCTCTCTCTTTACAAAGGGAGGTTTTGATGTGGGTTTTTAAACCCTTTTGCAGCTCATTATCTTTAGAGAGAGAAACCGGATTATGGAGCCCTTTTTGTCACACCACCGTCACTGTTGTCTGACACCACTGGCCCGGCCATTCGGTCGCATCTTGATACGTATTACCACTGGGTTTGCTTCCCGTCTCTGATGCACCACATGCAACCCATCTATCGGTGTTAGATGGTATCCGATTTGTTGATACTGACGGTCGTCCGAAAAATGGAATTATAATAAAAATACAACTTTATAAAATGAATATACTCTTTAGATAATTCATCTCTCATCTTAAAATCACTCTTAATATTTTTTTACACATGTGTAAATTACAAACTTATACACATGTGATGAAAAAATTTAGTTACGAATACATGCAAATTTATACATGTAATTTTTCTAATACTATAGTCGAATATTAATAATAAGTGTAGAAATTAAAATTGAATTGTTTTGACCAAGTTCTAGCGATTCTCACAATACATATGCGTTCTTAGTTTAACCTTACCGTATATTGAAACTAGCAGTGGTTGGCTTTAGAAATTGAAGTCGAAACCAGCCTAGCTCAAGCTTGTGCTCTTGTATATTAAGCAAGTTAAGCTCAAACTTAGGCGAGCACGACTCATTTACACTTAGGCCAATCCATTTTCATTCACCATATCAAATATGTAGTCCTGATCCTGATCATGAGTCCTCACCTTTAAGTTGATCCAAATTTCCAGGCTTTTAAGCCTTAACTTCTCAGAGCCTGGTTCATACTGATCCACTTTGGCTTTTAATCTGAATTAAACCTCATGACTTAAGCTTTTGCATTCGTGTCATATACATCAGCTTTTATCTCTGGTTTTAAACATTAAAAAATGTTGATATTAAAGTGGAAAAGACTTTAGACATTCCCTGGTTTTATAATAGGCCAGGCCTATAAGAAAAAGTTTGTGTTATGTTAACATTAATAAAATTATATTGTTAACCCTTTGATCTTATGTAAGCATTGACATCACACAAACTTAGGTGATTCTAACATGAATCATTTCCCAGATAAAACTATCTAGAAAATAAAAATCTTGGCAATTCGGAATGAAATGATTTTGAAGCGTACATGACATGATCATGATATGACAAGAAAACAAGCGAGAGCCCGCGAATCCCCTACCAATCAATCGGAACATGCAAATCACGGCTTATACTAGTCAGGTGACCTTCAAGAAATTATGACACGAAACAAGATATGTGTACATGATATGATATACAGTGATGATAAAATAGTATGGTAAAGTTGGTTTGATATTTAGTTTTAGATATGTAAATATTATTATAATTACGCTTTATTTAAAATAAATGTAAGTATTGCAAAACTGGTTTCCAAATGGGTAAACAGTTGCAAAATATACAAGAATGACCCATATTTATCTACAATACATCAAGTAACCTGTTATTACCGAACCCAATTTGCTCAGAACATGTTTTGACCTGCCCGACGCAACAGTTTAAACCATGTCCAGAAGCTTGACGTTTCCCATTGAGTTTGCAGCAACCAAAGTGGAAGACTGAACACGCCAACACACAGATGAGATGAACTGATCTGAATCGTCCACTTCATCTCCTGAGATTGGATCTGTGGTGTTGAACTTATATGATAATGCAGGCATAGGGAAAGCTTTATGATACACAACCACCTGTTTGTTACATGTTTACATTTCAATTTAAAAATAAAAAATAAAAGATAATATCTTAGAAACATTATCTTTTGTATCCAAAGAGTTACATGTCATATTTTTTTAATTCTTATCGTTTCAAAAAGTAGAAGTATTATAAATTTAAATAATAAAATCAAATTTCAGTCCAATTTTTTTCAAGTTACATTTTCATTTCATAAAGTGTTAATAATTTCAAGTTCCATACATTTAAAGAAGGGAAAATCAAATGAATAACCATTTTAACTGTATGTTACAAAAACAGACACCAACATATTTTTTTTTAAAAAAAAACATTAATTTGACTGTTACAATTTTTATTTAGAAGGAAATTCGAATCAATAATGGACGCGTGGTCCAGTAAACTTATTCGTGCTTTTATGCGCATTATAGAATGACAACCAATCATTATTTGATACGTGTCATAATTGACGCAAAAATTTAAACATGTAACAGTCGTATTGGTAAACTTTTTAAAGAAAAAGTCGACGGTTATTTCAGTAAATATGAATGGTCAAAATGACTATTCATGTCATTTTCTCTTTAAAGAAATCTTGTTAACTTCAATACATTTTGATGTAGTTAACCTTAAAAAATGTACCTCGTTTGTTTCTGAACCAGTAGCAATGTAACCATCAGATACAGATAAACCAACAAAATTCTGAAAGAAAACACATAATATAATAAAAACAAAGTTAAAAAACTGTAAATAGATAAATATATCTCATAAAATAAGCAAGCATACCTTTACATTCATGTGGCCTGTGAACGACTGAACGGGACTGTCAACTACTTGCGATGTCGCCTCAGACAAATCCCATAGTTTGAGTGTGTTATCAGTTGATGATGAGACAAGAGTTGACGAGTCAAGAAACTTAACATAGCTAACAGTTTTATTGTGCCCAATTAGTGTAAAAAGTGGCACACTGGGGTTACGAAGATCATAATAATAAACTCTATGATCAGCTGACCCAAACGCAAGAGTGTTTCCGGAATCAGACGGGAACTGAACACAGCAGACATTTGCTTTTGTTTTAATGGTACCAACACTTGTTCCCTGCAGTAGCAACAATTGTAAGAAAAACTTATTATACATCAAGATGTTCGATTATAAATCACTTTCAGTTAAATAATCGCAGTACGTTTAGTTTTCAAAGCTGACATCCACCAAGTGCAAGAGTAAAATTGCCTGATTGATATTCCAAAGCTTAACAGAACCGTCATCGCTCCCGCTAGCTACCAGTGTTGGATTTGACCAGGAAAAGTCAACCGACCAGACCCTTCTCTCGTGCTCTTTCAGCTCCATGTATACTTGATTCCGCGTCACGTCCCATATCTGAAACTTCCAAAATAACACTATTAGTTAAAGATTTTCTCATTATTTAAGACTTTTACATTTGTTAAAGAATTATATTATATACCTGTACTACACCTTCGAAATTGCTTGAAGCAATCTGGCCTTTGATGTAATTATTCCAACATATACTGCTTAACTTAGATCTACTCGACATTTCAACAACCGGGTAATGTATGTCGCGATTCTCGTTTAATATTGACTCGTATTCAAACACTTTGATTTTTTTATTTACACCAGCAGTTGCGAAGAATTCACCATCGCGATCAAAGCCCAAAGAGCATACAAGATTTGAAGAATTCAACAGATCACCTTGTTTTAAGTCTGCTTTGACTTTTAAGTTCCTATATGACAGATACTTGGATAAACCGTCTATGAACGAGTTAATCCATCCGCCTTGTTTACTTTGCGAAAGCCGATTGATTGGCGGTAAACTATTACCAGAACTTCTATCTGCTGTTGATCCTTTACCATCACCACTCATTTGTGCATTTCGAGTCAACGGTTTGGCTAATGGTTTTAAAGCTCTGCGCCTGGTCAAAAAGTAGGCCGATTCAAGTTTCTTGAAGTTTTTCATTAATCTGGAGCTTTTACAGATGGCGTTTTCTTGAAGATCTGGTTCAAGACTATTGGATGTTTCTGACATTTTGATTCGTTTTCGGGATCCCGAGCTTGTACCATCATCATTGTTTGAATGCAATCCTTGTCGTTGGCTAATAGACGTCTGAAATTTTGCAACTTCTTGTAAATCAGAAGATATAAATGCAACGGTCCTGCGCAAGTTGTCTGCAGCCTCCTGTTTTCTTTGTTGCAGCGTTAGAAGAAACTCCATTAATAATTCCTGCTCCTCAATCTTTTCTTTAAGCTCAAGAAATGCTTCACGTTCGATTAAGTCATCTCTCGGTTCATTTAGGAATTCACTTTTCAACATTTCACTGATAACAAACAAGACCAAATTATCATTAGAAGCATAGAACAATGTAACCGGATTGGTTTTAAAAAGCACGAGGCGCTACGAGGCTTTTGGCCCCAAAAGACAAGGCGTGTGGCGCGCATCTATTTATCAATTAAACCTTTCATAATTTATGCATCTGTTAGGTTGTTTTTACATATAAACCTCATTCGGTCCCTAATTTGGACCAATTTGGACCCAGAACTAGATGAGGCGCGCCTTCATTGCCGTGACACACTTTCCTCAACGCCTCGCCGTTAGGCGCGCCTCAACTGGTTGTTTAAAAAAGTAAGATAAAGGAAACTCACTCGATTTTCGGCCTGCTAGCAGGCTCGGGATGCAGTAACCACAAGCAAAACAAGGCTTCTTTAGGCCACTTTAATAAGAAGTGAGGTGGAAAGACGCGGTGTTTAAGGCTACACATGGTTGCATTCTTTTCTTCTGCTGAACTACTTGTGCAATATAACTGTAAAGTGCAATTACAACAGTAGATGGTTATACTTATGTTTCATGTGATTAACAACAAAATACCTTAAATTTAACAAAAAAAGAAAACAAACATACCTCAAAAAGAAGAACGCCTAAACGATAAACATCAGACGCAGAAGAACTTGCAGCACCAGCAGCTTCTTCCGGGCTGGTGTACCAATTCGATTCCATTTGCAATACTTGTTTCATTGGGAACGGATTCTTCTCAGAACCCGATTGCACCCAACTTTTTTCCAACAATTTTCTAGGATTCTGACCGTTGGCGAAAACAATCCCATAAACTCAGCCGTCTGGTTATTTAATTCATCCTCACACGAATCCTCACCCGAATCCGACGAACTCACTGATTCTATAAACGACACACGATTAAACGCCGACATAACAAAACACGACGGCCTAACATTCTGCACAACAAACCCTTGTGAATGAGCTAAACTCACAATTTCCACTATCTGCATAAATATATGCAAGCAATCAAGCGCTTCAACAACTCGTTCGCTATTATCCAACCACTGCCTCAAGCTAACATCTTTCGATCCCACCGCCTTAACAACCGCACCATCATCTTCCTTAAAATAACCAAACTGACCTCCTAACCGATTAAACCGACCCAAATCAGTTTTTTCCCTTCTATCAGCTACAATCCGAGAACCATGATCCGTCTCAGCGGACAATCTAACCGCACTTTGGGGTATTCTCCTAGGATTTCTACTTGAAACAGTAAAAGAATTCAACCCTCTAGAGCTTCCAGACCTTTGCCAATTAGATTCAGAAGAATTCTCCATAATTATACACTTATATTATGTATTCTATCAAAGCAAATACATAAAGTCCTAATAATAATTCTCTATATCCCTTTAAATGTCATATGTGATCACAAAACATATTTCTATCTATCTTGCAAACACCATAACACAAACAAAACTACAATTCTAAGCTGTAACAACACATAAAAGGAACAGGTAACAATAACAACAACAAATTATTATTATTGTTATAAAAGAAAGTAGTGATACATGTTATGCAGCTGTGAGGAGTTCTTGTGCAAACAACAACCACAGAAATCAAATCTTTTTGTTCAACAATAGTGACCCTTTTGTCCACAGCCACATAAAATAAAAACATTGAAGAAAACCAAAATAATAATTTTAAAATTAAAAATAAATTGTTTTTTTTACTTTGTCTTTTTTTAGAATTGAACTGAAAATATTATATTAAACAGCTTTTATTCGAAACCCTAGACTGAGCAATCATGTAATCCACTCATTTGCACTTATTTTTCATATGAACTACGTGTAACATTCTTGTCCACTTAACATAAAATCCTGGATTTAAGGGATGTTTGGTAGCATCATTAAAAGCCTACATCTGAATAGTTTATCGTCTCTTAGTGGTTAAGATGTAATGTTAAGTATGAATGGTTAAGTGTTAACGTCTTAATGGTTGTCTCTTAACCATTTAGAGGTTATAGACCATTAAGAAGTAGCTTCTAAATAGTCATTAAGTGGCTACCAAACAGCCCTTATAATAATAATAATAATGCAGGCACTATTGGTCTATAATAATAATAATTAAATAAGATTAAAAAACAGGATCTTTGATTTTGTGAGGGCCAAGCCCACGTGATTAGTGGATTATTATTGGAAGATTAGTAAAGTAATATAAAAATGTGATTTGGATATTATATGATTAATTAATTAATTGGATGACGTAAGAACTGGATTAGGGTTTCTAATATAGTAATTAAAAATCTAAAAGTACAGAAATCTTTGTTGATATGCATATATTGGGATCTTGTGATGGTAATCTTTCTAGGTGAGTGTGTAGTTAACGAAGATAATGGAGATAATTAAGGCAAAGGGGCATCTTGCGGGTTACTTTGTGGCTAACACTCGTTTGTTCGGAAAGGAAGTGGGGAAAAAATGTGTTCCAGAGTTTTTTATATGAGGGAAATGGAGAGAATGAGAGGGATAATAAAAGAGGTTTTATGGTGATTTTCAATCTTTCAATTTGAAAGGAATTGGAGAGAAAGGAAGAGGAGGAAGATTATTTCTCTTTCATCCTTTAATAAAAACTCTGGAACAGAGTGTAAGTAACACTGTCGTCACCATCTAGGCAAGGTTTGAGATTTGATTTTCACGTCAACATGTTGTCGAGAAGGAGTTGTGTTTGTGTGTTTTTGACCATTTAATGTTATATGTGTTTTGACCATTTAATCATTTATCATCCAATTCATTTAGTTCCAATTAAATTCTTAGGCTTCTTTAGGGTACTTTGTATAAATTTAACATGGCACAATGTGATTGGATGGGGGCTAAGGTACTATCCTACCCTATGGTGCCCCTTCCTCCCATTAAGGATATTATATAGATTTAAGCTAAGTGAGTGGTTCAACTATGAAGTAAAAAAAACTCTCACCGTCTCACATCATCTAGACATAAGGGTTCACTCTTGTATAGATATAGCCAGTGACTTTTAGCTCAACCAACATTAGAGCGAAAGCGAAAATTTTGGGCTAAAGGCCACAGGTCTTGGATTCTAATCCGATCCTAACTGAGTTCTATCGCAGTGGCCCTCAACGGCGGGTTTTCCCGAAACTAGAGATGGTGGACTCGGGTTACCCTACGTTGTCTGTGATTGCCTTTTGCCATTGGGTTTCCCCGAGTAGCCGAACTTTTATTCGTTGGCTCTTAAAAAATTGTCATGTAGATATAAGAGTTTTAAATAAACCACTCATACACTAGTGTGTTGTTGGCAAGGTTGTCCCGATAATCCTAAAAGAATATTTGGGCTTGGGCGAGTAGATAAAAAGAACCTACAGGGTTGTCCACCTTGCCCCTCCAATTGACTCTAATTGTAATTTAACTAAAAGCTGTCCTATATATTTATAGACAAACTTCATGAATAATAAATTTCATTTTTATAATATTCTAAACTTAAAAGGGTATTTTTGTCTTTTGGTACTTAGGGTTTTCTTTTCCATTTGGTTTTCGTTTCCTCTGAAGCCTGTGTGCTCTCTCACTATAGTTTTCTTCTCTCTAAGACCACCTACCTAATTCGCCCTACTCTACTGCCATGCTTCTCCACCCTATTTTACTGACCCCCTTCGCCGCGTGCAACCATAGGGACTCTGATTGCCTGTGTTTTGTCTCCTTTTCTTGTATCTGCTTGGTTGTGAAGGCGCGACTCAAACTGATGCTACAAAATCTAAGTAGACATGTAACCGAGGTGATTTAGTTGGGGGTGTTGGTGGTGGCAATGTGGTTGGTGGTCTGATGTTGTAACACCCCAAATTCTTAAACGGTGTCTTATGCCCAAAAAGAATGGAAACTTTAGTTTAATTACTCCGAACGAGTAGCGAATAATACGAATTTCCGAATTTAGGAAACTAACCCCATTAATCCGGTTAGCTATACAAAGCTTAAAAACACTTAATGGGACTAAATTGGTTAGTCCAAACTAACTACTAAATGCTTGGCCAAAATTTGGAAGGGCTAATCTTGCCAAAACACCAAACTATTGTTTGGTTAATTATAAAACAAAAAGAATATCAACATATGCAGAGAATATGCTGATCAACACACACACTAACCTAAAACCTCCAATTCTACTCAAATTAAGCTAAAATCAAAGGGGAAACACGTGCATTAAGCAAAAGGGGATCATCTAAGGTCCAACACACCCAAAGGTATCATTTATTTGGGTTAATTTGATGTATACTTCATGTATGATCATTGTGAGAATTCTTGGGTGTTTTGTAAAGGCTAAATTGGTGATCATTAGAGGTTGCTCTAGTATCATGAAACCTTAATCATGTTTAATCTAGTCAAAATATGTGAATACATGCATGATTTGTGTGATTCATGTGAAATTGTTGAATGTGTGAAAGGTGGGTTTTGTCATTAGATGAGGACCACACCTAATTTGTAATTGTAGCATCTTCTAAGTATGAAGTTGTGAAATTATGAACTAAAAAGTAATATTAACTTGCTTGAGGTAATAATCTTGACTATTGGTGCACCCATGAGGTCCCCAAGTCCTAAAGATAACTCTAAGAAAATAACGCCTACAAAGCGTTTGTTGAAACGACATAATAGACTAGATCAAATATTGACATTGATAAATTTGATGAAATATTTGTGTGGCTATGTAAATCATACCTAAGAACAAGTTTTGATCATCTATGTGGATTATACATATTAGGTGTGAATATGAGTGGCTTTGGATAGGCATGGATCCATGGATGCGAGGCTAAGGAAGCTTGCTCGAGGTAAGTCACTCGATGAGTCATGCTTGTTTAGATTTCAAGTTATATGCCTTTTAGATGTAATTGTCCATACTTGAACAATACCACGAGAGCTTTGCAATAGGAAGCTTGTATTTGAATGGAACTTGATACGAACAACCTTAGTCAAAGGTTGGAAACATGCCAGGTAAGTCGTTCTACGACTCAAACTCTTATGTAATCATGTTAAATAACATATTGTTGGAAGTGTCTTTGTGACACTCGTCGAAATCACAGGTCATATACGTACACTTGACTACACGAATAAATTGTGATGGCATTACATTTTGCATGTTTCATTACAATTGGGCCATACAGGGTTCCAACAAGTCAATCTCAATAAATACAGTCTAGCATTAGACACTCTAATAGATACAGTTTCACAACTAGTCGTATAGTTTATCATAAACTATAGGAAATCCAAGCAAAACCCTAGTTTGGGAATCAAAATAATTGAACATGAAGTCCCAATTGTGATTCAATCAAGAACAAAAACAAACAATGTCCATGAAAGACTAGTAAATTAACTAGTGAAAATACGAACAATACGCTTGTACATGACCATAAAATCGGCCATATTATGGATGCACAAGCACTTGTATCACAATTAAATACAACATAATACAATGTGTACACAAGACGGATATGTATCTATACATACATACATACATACATACATATGCACGCCACACATACATATGTGTGTGTAGTGTTTGAAATTTAACATAAGCATGCACAAGATACATCTTTCAACATCCTACACCTTAGAGCATTCACAATAGATGCTCTATAATAGTGTGAGGGGAGCCTCTATATTATACAGAGTGTGTATAAGTGGTTGTGAGTAGAGGAGAGAGAAATATGTAGATGAGACACTGTTCATCAGTAAATTTGGAGGAGACACTGTTCACCGTCCATAATTTTTTAATATTTTAAAAGTGGTTGTGAGTAGAGGAGAGAGAAAATGTAATGATAAAAGTATAGAATAAGTATTATTAAATAGAAAAGGAGAGAGAGAAGGATAGTGATTTTTAGTGTAATTATAGAGATGGAGATGGAGGATTTACTGTGAATGCTCTTATACTATATGGTAATCACTTTTATCATTACTCCATTCAAGAAACTTTGCCTTACCACAATAGCCCCCCAACACTTTCCCATGCACCATGAACTTGGTCATACTACACTTTTCCTAGAATTTCACTAATATAGCAAGTAATCATGACCCTCATACACCACCTTAGCTAGATTGACTTACCCTAAACCACCATCACACCTCCCGAAATCGGGCCCCCCTTCCCAAGGTCACCATGCAATTATCACATCCATCTTACAACTCCAAGACCTTGCACCCAAATAGAAAGATGCATTCCATACACTTTGGAAAAAGGGATCAAACCATACTATGATTTCAATTATAAATAAGGCCGTAAAGGGAGTCTTAGGTGCACCACAAAAAACAACCAACACACCCTCACCTCTCTCTCTCCCCTCCCTCGCGGCTCACACACCACACACCGCACCACCATCACCATTTGGCCATCACCACCATCCGAACACCATCACCACCATTCGACCCACTACCCACAACCATCACTACCAAGGGAAACCTAGGGGTACAAGGAGCTTAACCAAGGTGTACAAGGCCCTTAATTCCCACGTTTTCTTAGTCAATAGGAGGTATAACATTATCTCAAACTTGTATTTTTATCATTAGATATTCTTTCATACACAAAGTTGTTCACTAGTATGTTGACACTTGTAACTAAAACCAAGTATATGCAAAAACTAGGGCCGAAACATATATAAATATATGTATACATATGGCCGAAAGTTTATAAAGAAATTAGTGTGGTTTCCAAACTCACTAACATGAAGCATGATGTTGATAGTTTGTAAGTCATATGTGACATGCTTAGATCTATAACAAGACTTACAAAAGTGTCCATGTTTTTAAGAAAAAGTTATATTTTAACATGGGATAATATTATTTCACAAAAAGTTATTAGACCTATGAAAATAATGAACTAAAGATACATAGATTTTGTAGATCTACACTTATGTTAAGCTAAAGTGTTAAAACCAACCACACACGAGCATAAACACTCACCAAAGTATATAAAAACACATGCTTTACAACTAAAAGTGATGTTTTCACTAGAGTAATGCGATTTTTCACCAAGGTCACTAGTTTACATCAAAATGGTAAATCTAGCAACACAAAGCATGAGGTTAATATTATGAGGAAATTACACCTAGAAACCCTAATATTGTACATTTAAAAAGATAAACAATGTATCTTTTGGGGAATAAGATGTTAAATATACAAATCTCTACATCAAAGACACACCTAACTTAAAGGGTTAAGTTACAAGGACAAACATAACAAGAGAACTAATTCTGCGAATTGTGCTAGCTCCAGTTTTAATTTACCGGCTACTTGTTTCATAGCTTTAATTTGAGCTGCAGACCCCATTCTGGAAACAGAGATACCCACATTAATAGCGGGTCGGATTCCAGCATTGAATAGATCGGCAGATAAGTATATTTGTCCATCAGTAATCGAAATTAAATTCGTAGGAATATAAGCCGAAACGTCTCCCGATTGGGTTTCAACTATTGGTAAAGCGGTCATACTTCCTTCACCTAAAAGAGAACTTAATTTAGCAGCTCTTTCCAAAAGGCGTGAATGTAAATAAAAAACATCCCCTGGATAAGCCTCGCGCCCAGGTGGTCTTCGTAATAGAAGAGACATTTGGCGATAAGCTTGGGCTTATATATATATACTAATTACTAACGGTCGGTGGAATAGCCGACTTCGCGGCTTTCCGAGTTTCCGGCACAAACTTTCGTTTTTCCGATTTTCGCCACAACAGCTTTCCCCCTCCACCTTCAACCTTTGCTCCGCCTCCTCCAACACACCATCACCGGCGGCGATGTCCCACAAACAACCGTTGCCTTCTCTCTCCTTCCTCCTAAAGCCTTCTTCTTCCTCCTCCTGTTAAAAAGTCATCAATCGCAAACGCAAACTTTTCGACCGTTGAACCCATGCCACGTGTATCCGACCCGACTCACCGAATATAACTTGTCAGCGTCAAACGGGGTTTAGAACCGGCCGTGCTTATCAGAACAACAGATCAACAGCTATGAGGTTTGACTGTGTAACAGCTTACCGGTCGGGTTTAAACCGTACCCGCCGTGGATGTCAAGCGCCATCGCTAGATTCTTTGTCTGCCAGGAGATCGTTTCAGGGTGCTACAGCACCTAGCCGCCTACAACAATGGCGACGAGGGTTTTGCCAAAGTCACTGAATTGAATTGGGTCCAGGAATCTAAGAAATAGTGAGAATTCTTGATCTCTCTCAATATCTCTCTCAATTCTAAAATCCAAGACTTGAATTCATGTCCTGTCATTAAATTCCTCTTGATTTATTAGAACTAAAAGAATTCCATTTAAGCATCTCATTGCTTTAGTTGAAATATTCCATTTGAATTGGAATCTGGTAATTTCACTATGACCCGCTAAGCATCCATGGCTGAATGGTTAAAGCACCCAACTCATAATTGGCGAATTCGTAGGTTCAATTCCTACTGGATGCACGCCAATGGGACCCTCCAATAAGTCTTGTAGACAGTACAAGTGACATAGACCTAAAATTTCCTTCTTACATAGGACACGTAGGTCGGACACACTAGCTCCAGGCTCTGTGGTTCATTTCCTGACACACACACAAGGTGAGTTTTTCACGACCCCTTTTTACTGTTTTACATTTCCGGGAGAAAAACATGCGTACAATTTTCAGTTACAATTATGACTATTATGTGAACATGAGACAATAAGGTTCAGGATCCATAAAGTCCTCGTGTCATACATCATACCGTAACCATTAGCTATGGACATGGCCATGAAACACCAGAATAGATCTATTGGGTTGACACCCCCACTCTTGGTCAGTCGCTTTGACCGAATGATAGATATCAAAAGAGTGCTTGTATTTCACATTTATTCATTGTCTTTAGTGTACAATGGGAGAGCCACAACATGTCAAGGTTTGGTTATGGGCCCATGTCAGATCACATATTAATTATTGCCCTAGCTAGGAAGTAATTTAGTCAGTTTTTGGATTACTTGTCCATTCATTTAAAACCCGTGAACTCACCAACTTTATGTTGACCTATATTTTTACATGCATGTTTTTCAGGTAACTAGCATGAGGCATGGAACTTGGGGGGTCGCGTGCGAGCATCCTGGGATACTACCTTTTGAACTGTTGTTGTATTGTTTTTGGTCGCTGACAAATTCATACAATGGTTTTATTTAAGACAATTTTACTTAATGTTTTGTAAAACTATGTTGTCTAATGGATGTCCCTATTTTTAAAAACTAATCGATGATTGCGTTACCTTTGTGCTTGGAAATCATTCGAAGTTGCATCCCGTGTTTCCACCTAGGCGGGGTGTGACAAATTGGTATCAGAGTAAGAGGTTATAGCGAACTGAGATTCTTTTGAGTCAAACTATAGTCTAAACAAAAATTGATGTCGAAATGTTTTCCAAAAGAAAAGAAATACAACACTTATCCCTATGGGCTACGCAAGTTCCACGCCAGTTACATATTCCACACATGAGTAGACATAGTAAGTACACCACATGATTACTGACACATACGTGTGCTATTGATTTCCAGGATCATGGCACACAACGACGACCCTATTATTCTCTCGGATTCTGAGGATGAGCATGTACCCGAGAGCCCACTCGCCGATGACGTTCAGCAAGGTTACGAGCCCGACTCTAGCGATTTAGACGTTGAGGAGGATCACATGCAGGTGGACCCTGTAGTTTCTGATGATGAGGATGATGTGCTTGCTGGAGAGGCACAGGAGGAGGAGGATGCACCCCCACCGCTGCCAGATTCTAGAGTGCCTTCTTTCGGTCGATTACCGCCCGTTCCTGGGAGGCGTATGCATGATGTACACCCTTCGGAAATGTGTGCTCCCTCCACCAGCACCGATCACGCCAGTTGAGACTCCTGCCCAGGTTGACCCTGAGCCCCCAACACCAGCGGATCCCCAGCCCCAACTCCAAAGGAACCATAGCCACCCAAGAAGAAGCTGCTCAGGAGATCACAGGCTCGCAAGAGGACGTATCTGCCTACTGTTGATGGATTCTTAGCCTATTCTGATGAGGATTCTGATGTCGAGGCTCCCTCTACTTTTGAGACCGGTGACTGGTGCGATGGCATTAACTTCTCCTCGGGCAAGATTGCCTTATACGAAGCCCACTTTTGAAAGTGTGGCTTTTGTTTACCGGCCACCAAGTTCCAGATCGACACTCTGGTGGCCTATGGGATTCATATGAACCAACTTAGTGGGTTTGGGATGCTCATGCTCATTCATTTCGAGGCCCGTTGTCAATCCCTAGACATTAAACCGTCTTTTGAGAAGTTCAATGTTTTTTACCAGCGGGTGATGTGCGAGTCTTGGTTCAACTTTGCCTTGCACTCAAAGGTGCAACCTATGGGGACGACAGCTCCCAAGTCACTTCATGACTGGAAGGAGAAGTTCTTTTTTTTTGTGAAGAGGGGGGTTATTCTTGTGGCGATGTCGTGGAAAGTGGTGGGTGAGCGCTGGAAGTTGCCTGACTATCCTTTGATGGAGGGATTCAAGGAGGAGCAGTGGTTTGTTGATTTAACTGCCAACGCTTTTCCCTATGATGTGCACCTGTGTAAGAAGGCCTTTCTGGTGTATATAGGGATGAGCCATTTGCGTTTGGTGGCTGGGCAAGAGCCCTTTCTCTGTGACGAGGGTAAATTTCGGCCTCTACATTGTGTTGACAATAAATTGTTTGAGTTTATAGGCTAATTGTTTGCTAGCTTTTAGGTGTGACGCAGCAGTTTGAGGCTTTTTTTGGCACATGATAAGGCGCGTTTGAAGTGGCAGGTTTCCCCCAGTGGACAAGCAATCGCAGGTGGAGGAGATGTTGGGCAGGTTTTACCTGCCCAACCTTGTAGATGTGCCGGCGTATTTCAGCGTCACGGATCAGCTTCCTCTAAACCCTGACCCTACTTCTTTTGTAGTGTCGGGAGAGATCCTGTGTGTTATTATTTCTGATGAGGAGTCAATCGGGTTTTCTGAGGGGCCGCTTCACCCTACGCGGCCCTCTAGAATTCCTGGTTCTCGTGGGCACATGAAAATGGCGCCTAGAACTCATACTTAATTTATGTAATTTTTCCTATATAAAATAAACCAAATAATCACCTAACTTTTCAAATCAACATCGAATGATGTCAAAATATACCAAAGTGAAGTGCAATCGTGTTTTCATATATGTTTGCTTGATAAATCAGAAAGCTCGTAGGACAACACTCGCGGACAAAATTCTAGTTATATAAAAGGACCAAACGGCAAACCTTACACATCCTAGAATCATTCATTCAAAACTTGCACCTGTGGCTAGCCAAAAGTTTCATATTTTTTATACGTACTAAAGTTGATGGAATGCAAATATTTACTTTGGTATCGTAAGCTATGTAAGTGCTAATAGAGTGACAAACCAAACCGATTCAACTAAACAACATTGGTACTAATATTGGCATATTAAAACCGCTACCAGTATTTGTTTTTATGGTTTTTACTATGTCAAACACATGCGCTATCCATTTTGGCATATCACGATTCATTTTGGATTCTCTTTTGGTTGCTATAGCAAGTGTCAGGTAACATAACAAACCTAACGGATACCTACCGAATTTCCATGCAAAAAATCCTACTAGTATATACTTAAAACATATTGTTCTCTTTTCACTTGTTTTCTGCACTACACAACCTAAAACTAGATGCTACTACCACAAAAAGTCACAGCAAAACAAAATGCCACTATATTTTTATATCCTTCATTGGGCTATTCTTTGCACCTCATTTTGTTCATCAAATGTTTCAATCAAAGTGGAGGTGCATAATGTGCAGTCCCTTGATGTTCCTCTGCATCCTGGCAATAAGAAAGTATAATCGTATCGATCGACATTTCCACGACCGCAAAGAAAAGAGTAGCCACTACATACCCGAGACCCCAACACGCCTGCAGCGTCAAACAAAATCCAGTTAGTATAGATCTTTTTGTTCAAAGATTAAATTTTGACCAAAACCCGTGTTACATACCAGCACAGGAAACAATGGGGATGTGATCTTGTTGTGGGACGATTTGTATTTATGAGTATCCAACATGAGAAATGCAAAAAGTGCACTCGCAAGACTCACACACAGCTTTCCAAGATAGAGTATAACGTCCCCAATTACGTTTACTCTGCCTATACGGAGAACATTACTAATTATCAAATCAGTTGCCGTTTCAGAAGCTCTAAAGAACCCTTTTCCTGTTATAGCAATCTGCAAAAAAAAAAAAAAAAAAAAAAAAAATTAAAAATCAAAACACATGAAAACCGAAGAGCAAGTGGCAGTTTGAAACCTTTTACATATTAATGAGTCCTTGAGTTGTATTTTATCTTTGACAGATCAAATCAATAAATTCAGATATAATAAAACCGAGCCAACAGGTCAAACAAGTTGAAAGTCGTCCAAATACGTACCTCTTTAAGTCTTCTAAGAGTGTTCAATAAATTATTTTATCAATAAGTAGTAACAAAGTATAAATTACACAAAAAGTGGTTGCAGGTTACACATTGACATGTTACCCAACCTGCTCAACCCATCCATACATACTCCCATGTCTACAAAAAGATAAAAAGATGGATTCTTTACTAACCATAATGTATGCATTGCGGTTTACAGATTTTATGGTCAATTCAATGCACTTTAAGCAAAACCGAGAAGTATGAAACATCATCCGTTTAATCCAGCTTTCAGGCATGATGTCAGCACCTTTTAGTCTCCGGCGTATGGCCTCAAGTATGAACCTAGTTGACTCAACAAAAGATACAATCAAGGAGCCGATCGCCACTGACCCTAGGCTATATCTCATGAGTAGCTTCATTGATGAAAAAACCGGAAGAAACGGAATCGTTGCCTAAATTAAACAAAAGATTAATAATTAGGACAAAAACAAAATGCCAAAATCAAAAAAAAAAATCTTTAATCGGCTAAAAGGCTAACCGAAGATTCCCCACGAGCCCAATAGTATGAAGCTACAGAACCAGCAATCACAGTTGAAGAGCATGCAATAATAAACTGAGTAGCCCAATAGCACCCAAACAAATGGGAATAGAATTGAAGCTGCAATATGCGGTGTGTAATGGATACTATAGCCACAACAATCATCACAACTGACCCGTTTCGCTTTAAGATCATAGGCACAACAATTTGTGTTGCAATCATTGCGGACTACTTGACCCGAACTAAAAAGATTAAGTGCAGCCGATAACCAGAACTATAAAAAAATTGCAAGGATTGCGTATGGTATAACAGGGAAAATTATTAAAGCATGAACTTCTCCAATAACCTTTGCAGCAACCTACAGTTATGAACTCTCACACATATTATTGTCTGTCATAATTAGTGGGATAATAGATTATAAGATATGATTATACTAGCCTTGAGTACTGAGGTTGCCATTAGAATCCGTCTAACAATAGCTATAGACGATAGAACCGCAACAATCATAACACAAGTCATGAGAAAAGCCGCTGTGTGGATATGATTGTTGCTCCTGAATAAGATAAATAATAAATAGTTAAATGTATAGTAGTTTAGTAACACGTTATCGTGAGTAAACGAATAAAAGAATCGATTAATGTAAGACCTACCCGAGCAGAAACGTGATAGTATGGATCGTGTTCACCAATGATGGGTGAGATAGCATCGTTTCCGATCCATCCAGCTAAACAACAAAAAATAAGGAAAAAATGTCACATTATTACAGGAAGGACTCATGTGCCTAAAATTACAAGATTAATAAGTTCATCCATTTAATCTTTTACCTTTCATGTAGTAGAACATTGTGGACTGCTATTATGAGGCCGTTAAACAAAAATACGGTAACCCATGGCATCACGGTTACAAAATGTCGAATCATTAAAAGCCATAGCATTGATAAAAATAGAGGCAAGAGTCCTCCACACACAATCAACACAGGCCATGATTTTTCCAACATCAGCAACATATCTCTGAAATTAATTACACCAACACTTACTCTCAGTCTTGAATATACTAACGCTATGAACTAGCATAACAAATAGACAACAGAGCGTGCTCCTCACGAAATAACGAAAAAAAGAAAGTACTCAAGTGGGATTTTCGATCCAGTTACTTGCGAATGGGTCAATTTGGGTTGTCTTGTCCCAAATGCGTCAAGTCCAAACACTTTAGCTAAAAGGGAATGAGGTGAACATGTGTCACAACGGTTTGAAAGTCGCCCGATACCCATTATAAATGTAGTGCAATAACAAATTTTAAATTTGGGTGGTGTTTTATCTCAAACGGACTGAATTAAAATAAAAAAATAAAAATAAAAAGAAAAGATCATCCAAAGGTGGTAACTCTGAGATAGTGCCTTACAAAATATGGGTCAAGTAAAAAAAACTACCTAAAGGGAACAGATCGAACGGGTCAAGACGGATTGAAAGTCACCCAAAATCTACATTTAATGCATATGACCACCAAGATCGTCTTATTCAAAGATTTAATGCATTATATTACAGTAAATCAAAATAATTGTTACATTATTTCAAATTCTTTCTAAACGTAAACTT
>JAUTDX010003927.1:0-30089 GCA_030844895.1 Ambrosia x helenae | reverse complement strand
GGTAGTCATGACTGGACTGCCCGAATGTGGTCCATTTGTCGAGGAACATGTGATGTTGTATTGGCTTACCAATGGGTGGCCCTGTTCTATTGTGTCGACTACTCTAAGTCAGATAGAGGAGTAATAACAGGTTCAAGTGATGCGTTAGCGAGGTTCTGGGAAAAATGAGGATGGTGAGAAATATGATATAAAATACTGCATCCATCTTATTGGAAGAAAATAGATTAGTAATGGAATTTGTTTGTTTGTTTATTTGTAGGAGGAGGATTGAAAAGTTCAAAGAATGTGACGATTGCTGGAGAAAATTGGCTGGGCATAGGAGCTGCTATAATACACAACTCTCTCTTCAATCGCCCTCACAAGATGTCTAGCTGGCAGCTCTATAACACACCAAAAAAAACACTAGCCATGGTAAGAATGCTTATTACATGTGGATGCATTTCGATCTGCTCTCACTCTAGCCATCCAAAAAAAGCTTCACGAGGTTTGTTTAGAGACATCATTTGTTACAAGAGCTGTTTGCAGATGTAGCTCTCAGAAGTTGACAATCGAGCTAGAGGTAATCCATCCCTCTGTTTTCCATATTAGTATCTTATATTTGATCTTTCATGGCAAAAATAATATTGTAAACAACTTTTGGTATTTTATCTAATATTAATTAATTTCTATTTGCTTTGTTAAGAAATGTTGCATGTGATTATTAAGCTGACTAATATCTACATTATTGCATTTGCAAATTATTAGTAAAGCGAGGATATGCAGTAGTCGCTGTTAGCGCTAACAATTACCTAGGGCATTTGGCAACAAAAGTTTCGGATCTTGAACGAAAAGGAACATGCAGTAGTCGCTGTTAGCGCTGCAATTAACTTAGGCGCATTCTGGAAACACTTGACTTAACAAGCGGTCTATATAACGTGACACGTGTATCCCGTTTGCCCCCGCCGCCGCAACGCGCGGCGGGTATAAAACTAGTTGGATTACATTTGTGAGTAAAGATCAAATACATATAGTTTTTTTTGTAAGAACTGTGAGAATCAAAGGGGGTAAAAAAAATTATTTTTTTTTAGAATTTTTTTTTCCCATGTGCTTAAACATCTTTCTAGATGAATAATACAAAAAAAAAATTAAAAAAAAAAAAATTTTTTTTAGTGTAATTACGTCATTAAGAAAATACATTAGTTTACACTAGAGTAATTATGTAATTACTCTACACCAAATTTTTTTATTTTTTTTTTTTTAGTTTTCAATACTATAATACATGTTTAACAATATGGGGAAAATTTTTTTTTAAAAAATACCCTCTTTATTCTCACAGTTCTTACCAAAAAAGCTATTTGTACCGGATCTTTCCTCTACATTTGTTATTTCTATTTTTTTAAACGGATTTTGTTATTCTATTATTTCAGTTAGATATGGCTTGTCTCTTGTGGAGAGTGCAACATCTGTCAAGTGGCAAGTGACAAGGAAATTTTTTGGGGTGGAAGCCTTAGTGCCTCTTATGCACAGCCCTCGACTCGCTTGTGGGCCGTCCACTCTCGCGTCAGCGTGGATCCGGTTAAGAACAAAATAGTCTGACATTGCAGAGTGGCTAGGGGATCCCCTTCTGGGGGTTTGTGATGAACTCTGCCACAACATAAAAAATCACCTTAAAAAAAGATATAATATATTGTAATATATAATAAGTACTAATAATATTCTATGTAAAATTACAATAATAGTATATAAAACTGTTGATGATTATTAGGGATGAGATTGGTATCATACACATACTCATAAAATAAAAGAAATAGTTACAATAATAATAATGATATTACATTTTACCCTCATCATGCCAAAGAGTCATCATCATCACAATTATGATTTGTATCATCGAAATCATGCTTAATCTCAGAATCAAGTATATATTTCGTAGTTAAAAATTTTTTACCCCCATCATCAAATTCGTCATCAATATCTTCTAAGTCATTCACAGGGGCCTCGTTGGAAGCCCCTCTGTTTGCAATCTGTTCTAAGATCCTAGAGCTCGTACCTAATAGAAATTGAAACTTTTAAAAAATGTTTTTTGGGTATGTTTATAAATAAGTTGGTAAACTATACGTCGAGAAATTTTATATTATTAGAGTATAAGGTGTATAGTTAAAATTACAAAAGATATTACTTTTCACCATAGTTGGTAATTGTTATATATATAATAATGTTTAATTTATTTATTTTTATAGTAAGAAAATAAACAATATCGACACATAGTGTATATTTTCTAAATATGTGTAGCTATTTGGTTGGCCACATCATTTAAAATAAAACATTTACTTAATTTTTATTATGTAATATCTACACATATTGTACAATTTTAAACATGTGTAGAGATATTTATTTTGCCACGTCATTTTTCAATTTTAGTATATCGCACATTTTTATTTAAGATTATTATGTGTTGGTAAAGACAATGATTTACCTACACATATATTAGTTGTTTATATATGTGTAGATATTTTAACTACACATAACAAATTTTTACCACATGTGTAGGTAGTTTAATGCTTAATTCACATTTAATTTTGGGGAGAACTTTTCCCACCAATTGCAAAGTGTAGGTAAACTATTACAACATATATTAAGTGTTACTTATAATAAAAAAAAAAATAATTTATGAACAGTTGCCCACACATTTAAAAGAAGTGTAGATAATTACCCACACATTTACATGTGTAGGTAAATTATGTGTGGGTAAATACCCCAAATTCTTGTAGTGTCCCCCTGTTATTAGTTCGTCTGGTCATAAATATTATGTCCTATTTTTAGATGACCACACGGACTTCCTGTGGACCTACCCAATAACTCAAAATCTCAAGTCTTCCCTGCCTTCACCCAGTTTGCCACTAACATAAAAACCCAATTGAAAGAAATATTAAAACATTCAATGTGACAACGGTCTAGAATATGTCAATGCCTCCTTTCAAATTTTTTTCTCAACCAACGGCATACTTTACCGCTTGTCATGTCCCCTACACTTCCTCTCAAAATGGCAAAGCAAAACGTAAGATTCGTATAATTAATATTACGATTCGTACTCTTTTAGCCAATGTGTCCCTACCACCTCACCTTTGGCACTTTGCCCTTGAAACCGCTACCTACCTCCTAAACATTTACAAAACAAAACCAACAAAAACCAAAACACTCACCGAACTCCTTTACCACTCCACACCGACCTATGACCACCTTTGGGTTTTTTGATGCCTTTGCTATCCTCTAAACCCCTCTACCACAATCGATAAGCTTGATTCCCATTCCCAATCTTGTGTCTTTTTAGGCTACCTGACTACTTATAGAGGGTACCGTTGTCTCGATCTAAAAACAAACAATTGGTCATTTATCGACACGTCGCATTCGATGAAACCACATTCCCCTTCTCACAAACTACCACACCACCACCCACTTATAAGTTTCTGACCGATCCATTTCCCACACACTTATGTCCCCACATACTCCAACAAAACCAACCGGCCCAACCACACATACACTCACCTGGCCCAACTCCTTTTACGAATGCCCCACCCCCTCCTGTTACAACCGGCCCAAACCTTGGACCCAATACCAACACAACACTACCTACCCAACCTCCTACCATCTCTCAACCAAATCCCAACCCACCACACAACATCGACCTGTCACCACCTCAACCGAACCCAATCCTTACCCAACCACCACTCACACCCACGCGGCCACTTCTACCAACCGTCCACACACCCGTTCCATGAGCGGTATTTTTAAAACCAAAACAACCCTTTAACCTCACCACCACAACCAAAAACCCTGTGGTCCCGTCCCTAAAAACCCGGTCGATGCCTTAAATATACCGGAATGGTACTCTGCCATGACTACAGAATATAATGCATTAATTAGAAACGGAACTTGGGAAATCGTTCCTTGTGACCCAAAAATGAATGTTATTAGGAGTATGTGGTTGTTTAAGCACAAGTACAGGTCGGATGGCACTTTGGAAAGGTACAAGGTAAGACTGGTTTGTGATGGTCGTTTACAGTAGGCGGAGGTCGACTGTGGTGAGACTTTTAGCCCGGTGGTTAAACCGACAACTATTCGACATTCTTTATATAGCTCTGTCCAAGCATTGGTCAGTCCATCAATTGGATGTCACCAATGCCTTTCTTCATGGAAATCTCCATGAAACCGTTTATATATACCAACCTATGGGATTTCGTAGTAAAGAATTTCCAGGTCACGTATGCTCCCATAAGAAGTCCTTTTATGGACTCAAGCAGGCTCCACGTGTCTAGTACCAGCGGTTCACGGATTTTATCCATTCTATTGGTTTCTCTCATAGCAAGTGTGATGCATCTCTTTTTATACTTCATCAGGGTTCTGATACTGCTTTTCTGTGCTATATGTTAATGACATTCTTATGGTCACATCATCTGACACCCTCCGCCACTCTCTCATGGCTCGTCTAGCAGTGAATTCGCCATGAAAGAACTTGGCCCATTGAGCTAACTTCTGGGCATACCCGTGTCTCGTACCAAGGACACGATGTTTCTCTCCCAGCAGTCCTATGCGACTAACATTATTTCACATGCAGGCATGCAGTCCTGCAACCCGGTTGCCACTCCAGTTGACACTGCTGGCAAACGAAGCACCACTACAAGCGACCTTTTTCATGACCCTACCCTATTTCGCAGTCTTGCCGGGGCTCTACAGTACTTGACCTTTACACGTCCTGACATATCCTATGTTGTTCAACAGGTAATCATGCATATGCACTCTCCTCGTATTGATCATTGGTATGCGTTGAAAAGAATTATTCGGTACATCAAGGGAACTACCACGTTTTGGTTTGACTCTCCATGCCAGCTCTACCCAATTGTTGATTTCATACACAGATGCAGATTGGGGCAGGCTGTCCTGACATGCGGCGGTCCACTAGTGGGTACTACATTTATTTTGGTGATAACCTAATTTCTTGGTCGTCTAAACGATAGAGTACTGTTTCTCGTTCTAGTGCCGAAGCTGAATACAGGGGTGTTGCAAATGTCGTCACTGAGATTTGTTGGTTGCATAATCTTCTACTTGAGCTTCAACATCCTTTATCTCGTGCGACATTGGTATATTGTGATAAAGTTAGTGCCATCTATTTATCTGGAAATCTAGTGCAACACCAACGTACAAAACATATTGAATTAGACATTCACTTTGTTCGTGAGCAAGTGCAGCGAGGTCAAGTTCGGGTTCTTCATGTACTATCCCGTCATCAGGTTGCCGACATCTTCACCAAGGGCCTTCCTCGAGTTTTGTTTGAAGATTTTCGAGACAATCTCAGCATCCGTTTACCTCCCGCTTCGACTGCGGGTATAATAGAGATAATATATTTTGAATGATTATATTGTGTATATCTTGTGATTAATGTAAATTATATCTCTCCTAAAATAAAGGAGCCCAATGTAATTATAAAAATGATAATAATCAATAGAGAAAGGCACGGATTACATTCCTTCAATTGGGTTCCCTCTAAATCAATCTTTTAAATTGGACGGCCTCTTTGAAACTAATCACTTCAAAAACAAATCTTATTCACCGGAGAGTCACCATGAATAATCTACTGTTCCTAGATGCGGGATAAAAAATGAGACTGTGAATCATATTTTGTGTGATTGTTGGATCACAAAACGAATACATGAAGCCTTAAAAACGAATGATAATGAACAATGTGAGTGATGTTTCGAAACAATTGGGTTCCCTCTAAAATCAATCTTTTAAATTGGAGGACCTCTTTGAATCGAATCACTTCCAAAACAAATCTTATTCACCTGAGAGTCACCATGAATAATCTATTGTGTCCTAGATGCGGGCTAAAAGAGGAGAATGTGAATCATATTTTGGGCGATTGTTGGATCGCAAAAGCTATTTGGTGGACAGTTTTGACTTGGTTGAAGCTCCCTTTTCCGAATGAAGACCAGTCTATTCAACAAATGCTTGGGATGGTGAAGGAGATTGATGGGTCAAACGGATGGAAGAAGACGATTGGAACGGTCATGATGGTGATGATATGGAAAATATGGAAAGCGAGAAATGATAAGACTATTAGCAACAACCACATTCATTACAATAGGATGGCAAACATAATCAATGAAATTCATTTCTTTGGGTTACGAGTAGATCGAAATTTTGTAACATTAATTGGTCTAGATGGTGTGATTTCAATGTTCGTGATGTAATTTTTTAATTGGCGGACTCCATTCTTTTGCTGGCCTGGTTCTATATTTTGACGGTGTGTCAATTCTTTATCTTATTCAATAAGTTCTAAAGTTGACATGAAAAAAAGGAGTTGTGTTTATTTTGCTAATTGTTATTGATGAAATTTGGATTTTTTTTAAAGAATTGAAATTTGAACGGTTTTTAATTGAATTTTACCATAAAGGTTTTGTGTGATTAAATACATAAAGCATTCATAAGCTATTCACCAAATTATGTGAGGGGTTCTCTCAAATTATAGCAGTGGGTGTGAGTGGTTGTGAGTGGAGGAGAGAGAAAATATTTGGTGAAAACACTCTTCACCTCTATATTTGGGAAAAAACTATTGTTCACCCCTATATTTATTTTAATATTTTTGTAAGTGGTTGTGAGTGAGAAGAGAAAAATTATAATGATAAAAGTATGCAAAAAGTATTATTATTTTAATTAGAAGAAAGAAGATTTAGGGGTGGAGTATTAATTTTTAGTGTAATATGATGGAGGGATTTGATGGACGGGCTGTGAATGCTCTTATAAAGAAATTGAAACTATCACCGCGATGACCACTTACTGGTAGCCTCACAGTCATTGACACCCCCAACCTTAAGACACCGTCACCACAACCACCTATCGGTCGCAAGTAGTTCTACCACTGTCACTCCCAACCTATCTATTGCTAAAAACCACCGCGACCCAACCACCGTTGCGACGCTGCAACCACCTGGCCGCAAGCACCCCAACCCATTTGTTTAGTAGTGATAGATTGCATGTGAACATGTAGCATCTGTATCCATCTGTATCCATAGATTTACTTTTAAGACTTCAACTAGAATTCTATTACCCCGCATTTTACGGCGGGAGCTCCTGTTGCGTTGAGGGTTTGGTGGACGTTAAAGATCGCGCGTCACTGTGGGAGCTCTGTTGCGTTGAGGGTTTCGTGGACATAAAAAGATAATATTAAGTGACTGTTATTCTCGCGTGGGCTTAAAAAAATACTCGTGGCTAGAAGCTAAAAATTTGGTGGTTAAATTGGAAGAAAAGAAAGTACATAAGTTAGTAAGAAAGTTAGTGGCCAAAGTTGGGTGGTCAAAGTTTGAAATCCTAAAAGCTAAAAGTTTGGCGGTCAAAGTTTGAAATCTTAAAAGCTAAAAGTTTGGCGGTCAAAGTTTGGTGTCAAATTGGAAGAAAAATAAAGTACATAAGTTAGTAAGAAACTTAGTGGTCAAAGTTTGAAATCCTAAAAGCTAAAAGTTTGGTGGTCAAGTTAGAAGAAAATAAAGTTAAGCTAAAAGTTAGTAGCCAAAGTTTTAAATCCTAAAAGCTAAAAGTTTGATGGTGTAAGTTTGGTGGTCAAATTGGAAGAAAATAAAATTAACCTAAAAGTTAGTGGCAAAAAATAAAGTTAACCTAAAATTTAGTGGACAGAAAATAAAGTTAACTACGTTACCAATAACCTTCAATTACATGGGCTAATAATTATCAATTACGTGGGTCAATAATATTATAATATTGAATCATTTTTCTTGTGTCTTGTTAATATATATTGGATGGTTTTCTAGGCGAATTGTTGCTTATTTTCCTGGGCGGTTGGGTATTGTGGGCAAATTATCTCCTCTTTTTGGGCTGCCACAAATAGCCATTCATAAGCCTTTGCCGCCACAAGCAGCCAATCCATTTGTTTTACTGTAGAAGTGTGGCAAACTTAATAGATAGTATAATTTCTGGGCGGTTAGGGTATTGTGGACAAATTATCTCCTCTTTTTGGGCGGCCACAAACAGCCATTCATAAGTCTTTGCCGTCACAAGCAGTCAATCCATTTGTTTTACTGTAGAAGTGTGGCAAACTTAATAGATAGTATAATATGTAAAGGAAACGTTTATTATTATCCTTGATGCCTATGATGAGAAGATGATTCATGCATTAGTGAATGACCCTTAATTTTATTTCCTTGTTTTGCACCTCGGAATATAGGGTCTAATCTTATGTTCTTGATTCAACCATTATAAGATTTATTCTTATGATTCTTAATTTTTTATGAGTTTCATTTAAGCACTTATAAAACACACAAAAGAAAAAATAAAATCAAACGGTCAAATATATGTTTAAGTGCGACCAGAAACTTGAGGCGAAAACAATAAAGTTATAATAGTTAAATACAATATTTTCATCATTATCCCCTTCACAATCAGGGCCGGCTCCAGGGGTGGGCGAGCCGCACCCCCGACCGAGGCCCGTTTTTTCCCTGGGCACTAATTTATATATATATTTATCTATGTGTGTTTATATTGTCGGAACTAGCGAAACCTCACAGCAAACATACCGGTTCAGTTGGTTGTTAATTCCCTATCCAAATCTCTTTTCTTCTACTTCATGAACGCAAGTTCAATTCTGAAGTTACCGTTTTTTTTTTGGAAAATTGGATAGTAATAATCCCACCTTTGTGTTGTTGGCCAATAATAATCCCAACTAAGTTTATTCTTTCCACCAGTCCCACCTTTAATTTATTTTTTCTCATTGCACCCGCCGTTAAGTCACACTAACGCCGTTAGCTGAAACTCATAATTCTATGCGATTGTTCACCGGATTTGAAAGAGGGAATTGAGACGATGATACTGGTATGTTCAATTGCCGAATGAGTATGGTTTGATGGTTTAATTGTCGGTTCCGGTCATCCTCTCCAAAGAGAGCATCAACCTGAAACCCATCAAACCATGCTCGTTTCTGCAATTGAACATACCAATATCATCGTCTCGATTCTCTCTTTCAAATCCGGTGCACAATCGCCTAGAATCTTAAGTTTCAGCTAACGGTGTTAGTGTGAGTTAACGGCGGGTGCAATGAGAAAAAATAAATTAAAAGGTGGGACTGGTGGGAAGAATAAACTTAAGTGGGATTATTATTGGCCAACAACACAAAGGTGAGATTATTACAATCCAATTTTCCTTTTTTTTTTTCATTTTGCCACACCTAAATTTCGATAAATAAATAAAAATGATGATTTATAATCACAACTATAGTTGCAGCAAGCTATCATCCTCATTAATTCTTTATGTATTAACCAACTTTATATTTAATACATCTATAAATACTAGATAATACTTTTAAATATTCAATTCAGTTTTTTTAAATTAAATACATTTTATAAGATGAATATAACTCGTTAGTTATTTTACTGAATGTCAGTAACATGCTGGTACCGTAACTTTGATTTTGATGTCGTTTTGAACGAGAGTTTTCGTTTCACCCTTGTATAGATTACAAAAACAACTACAACCAATATGATTTTTGAAGTGTTGAAAATGAAATAATTTCCATAGTTTCATGATATGAGAACCTATAGATTAGAATTGTTGGTTTATATATTGATTGCTAAAAGATAGTAACGGATGTACACTATTGAATGTAAAAATTGTATAGATAATGTTGATTGTCGTTTAAAAGTTAGTTTACAAAATTTGTTAGGCCTAAGGGCCTTTTTTTCCGGCTCATACAAAGCACTTAAACTCTCAGAACCGGCTCTGTTCACAATGTTTTAAAAGCGGCTCGAACCCTCCGGTACAACCGGTGAACCGTTCTAAACCGAACCCAATACACAATATAAAAACCGGTTCTTAAAGCATTGCCGACCCGTCATTAGAAATGTAAGACTTGTTTTCATTGTTTGGAGAAGCTTACTTCACTATCAAATTTATATTACGTCATAAAATAAGTTGTTCTAGAAAGAGAATTTGTGTATCGACTGTTCATACTCTTCAACGTTATTTTTTGTCTAGAAGAAACTTGTTTATTAAAATGTTAAATTAATGAAGAAACAGAATATATTATAAAATGCACTATTCCATGGGCGTTTACTAAATCCTGCTAAAAAAAGAAAAAGAAGGTAAATTCTGGTCAAACGGTAAGAGTTGTCAACCATTAATAGGTCACCGACATACTCCCCCTCCCTGCTTAAAACTTATTATTTGGGAAATTTGATTTAAATCCTCTAAACAATTGTCCTTACTTTAAGTACAAATTCTCTCAACTTTACAATTTGTTTTTTATGTCACCCCCAAACTAATATGCAAACACCTCCTCCTCATCAGAGTTTGTCCCTCATTCCAAATTAGGGGTAACATAACAAAGTGTAAAACTGAGAGTATTGATAGTAAAATTATAGTTGGGAGTAATATCGACCAACGAACAATAGTTTGAAGTATTTAAATCCAATTTCACTAATAACAATATTATTTATGTTTACAATTATGTTGATACTTTGTAACAACTAGAAAATTTTTCTTTCTTTTCATTCTTTCCTTTTGGCTTCGAGCAAATTTCGGGACGAAAATTCTTTCAACAGAGGGTTGATGTGACACACGGCAAACTCAGGTTAATACTTTTTTTACAAACATATAAGTCTACCTTAGCAAAACATTTATTAACGTACTTAACTTGGTTAGTTGAGTCGGTTTGATTATTCGGGGAATAATCGGGAGTTGGTTTGCACTCACGTAATGTCCATAGTTTAATGATTCGGGAAATCATTTAGGAAACGCATACACGCACATGAGTTTCGAGTTCCGTTATTGGTGAAATTACATAGTTGGGATAATTTATCAAGTATTATATGTTCTATGAATGATTGACAACTTGTGAATGCATGTTCATGTGGTTAAGTGTGATAACATATGTTAAAAACGACAATTTGGGGGTTGTAGGCTCGAAATTAGAAAGATGGGTTTTTATTTGTGCCATCGAAGGTATGAATGAAAAATCTAAGGTTCCATTCGTACCATCGAGACAAATAAATTCTCATTCGTGCCCAAGCAGGTGCGAATGAGAACAGACTATAAATACATCTCTTTTTCATCATTTTACAACCCTAACTCGCCCCCAAGTGCTCTCTCTCAACCCCAAACCTGTATAAACGAGTTTTTGCCCCTATTCTTGGATTCTAAGGCTTAAAACAAGTTCTATAACTAAATCAAGTGAAGATTCAAGGTGTGTTCATCATCTAAACCCTTTTAATCCACTTTATGATATTTTTGATAAACCCTTAAGTGTCCAGATCTGATCTAAATGAGTTTCATAAATAAAAAACCTTTCTAACATCTTTCTACACTAGATCTATACCTAAATAATGAGTTTCCTAACAAAAACCCCAAATAGTAATGAAATGGATGATTATTCTATGTGTTATATGTTTATGAAGTGATGTGTAGATGATATATGAATGATTTAGGAATGATTTGGAGCATGATATATGAATATATGGTTGATTGATTGACATTTGGTGGATTTTACCCATTCTTGGGGGTTTTTATGTTAGATCTAGGGTTTGTTCATATACATGATGATGATGATAACATGATTCAGAATTGATTAACATGTGTGAATCTATGTCTAGTGATCTGAGTATGATAATATTCTGATAATTTCCATTTTGGGTAAATTTTTCATGCAATTGATGTGACATCTCCATAATTTGCTATTTTGGGTAAAGTTATGATTTGGAATGGGAAATAGATGAATGGATATGTGAAAATGGTGTAGTTACATGTGAATAGGGTAGATATGATTGACTACTGTGATTTGTTTCTTTTCGTGAAGTTTTCAATCAGATTTGATGGGTTTTCGTTAGCAAGATAGGTTATTCATATCCCTGAACTAAACATGTGTAAGTTTCACTTTGCGCAAACATTTGGACTGTGGACACTTGATACACCAAATGACATAGAGAATCGACGAACTAAACTAGTGTTCATGTTAGACTTGAGGTGTGAAAGTATTTCTTTCACTCGTGACTTAATGAACCAAGTTAGTGTTCGTGCTCGTGTTGACATGTTAAGTATTCTTTTAACATGGAAACTTACGAGGAAAACTAGTTCTCAGGATCGAATGTGTTTTCGACTTGAGGGAAAGTAAGGATATCCTTACTCTGTCACAGTGTGTGTCTAGTGTCTTGTAGTCCAACGCAGTGAATGGGTTAGCTTAGGAAGTGAACCTGGTGAAGGGAAAGACCTCATCATACCCTAGTTGTGCGTAAAACATGACACCCCTCTTTTTGCATAGTCTTCAAACTTTCAGTCATTTTAATGTGTTGAGTTAGTGTCGTAGAAGGACATAACACCTCAATGTAAGGTAAATTGGCGAATGCGGTTTGGAACGTAATCACGAATTAACAAGTACATTGTCTATTCTCGCTCGACCACTTGTATACATAAAGTATACGTGTACGTCACAGACGAAAATCTAGAGGTGGTGTGAAATTCTATTAGGGTTTTAGGAGAGATTTTCAGTACATTTTTGAAGTATCAAAGGTGTGGTGGGTTAGCTGCGGTATACCTTATATATATGTAACGCCTCAAATTTCATAAATTACGACCAATCAAATAATATTCTTACGGGGCTTAAATTTAGAAACAAATCGAATACGAATCCTATAAGTTACGTATGCCTAAAGTGCCAATATACAACTAGAGGGGCTGGAATTGTTGTTATTGAAACTCGGGACTTAAAAAAAACAAATCCAAACCAGGGATTCATTCCCTGGCTTCGCTATCCCACGAAAAACACACACATAAACACACACTATCCATTTCAATCCAAGAACACGCCCCAAATCAACCCTAAGTCAAAGCGTTCCAGCTTGCATGATCAAATTCAAGTCATCTAAGGCCTGTCACACATCTAGGTAACTTTTATTCCATCAAATTTGGTGTATATTAGCCTAAATAATGGTGGATGAAGTCTTAATGTTTATGTTTTCGTCAAATTAATGATTTGAGAGTAACCTTAGGATGAGGGAACCTTAAAACGAGTTAACCTCAGTTAATTGTGTTAATGCAACCCCAATATGACATGATCCATGATGGGTCTTGTACATTGTATGTTAAACCTTGGATTTTTCGTATGATTGTATGTTAAGGGCTCAAATTGATTCATAACATTGAGTTTGATTAAGAGCTTTAGTATTATAATTGAGGAAATTGGGTAATTAACATTGGGTAAAAACTTGGTTTTGTTGAGGGAATGAAAATACACCATTTTTATAATGGGTGAACTAGTGATAAAATTCCCCCCCCCCAAGTGTTCGGTAAAACGCCGTAGTCAAACTCGATTTCATTGGAACATATATCTCACTTGGACAAATATAATAAACTCGTGTGGTACATTGGAACCGCAACTAATGACCACTACCTGTGTCTATGTGATTTCATCTAGGTGTCAAGCAAGAAACGAAGTGAAGTCACTCGGGGAAAGATCTTAAATTGAAGGTACATGACTAAGGTGAGTCCTATTATGACTTATAAACTTACATACGGGATAACTATGTTATGGGTTAGGTGTATACTATGAATATAGGTGCGAATTCCCAATTACCGTATTGGACATCCTTATGGAAATGGACCCTTAATAATTAACTCTCGGACCGGGTGAATAAGACCAAGAGAATGGCACATGTGTACACGAGGTCTCGCCACAATGGTAGAATGTTAATTATATCATACAACCATCAAGCCGGAGAGTGCTTAGTTAGTAAATGGTCCGATATGATGAATGGGTTTCCTATTAGTTCTTGTCAAACTTGTTGTAAACCATGAAATGACTCTACATGACGGAATCGTAAATACTACTCATTTTAACCATAGATGTTATCTAGAAATAATGGGAACAAGAGTTGATGTCACCCAAAGTCGAATTAGAGGTATGGTAATTGATATTATAAGAACCTCCTAGGATTGAACCTTAATGGGTCATTTGGGTGGTAATTTGCCCGAGAGGTAATTGATATAGACTTGATCATAGAACCCGGATTGGATATGCACATTATATAGCCTTGTAATGAGGTTCAAATATAGGCACTCGGAAGGTCCGAGATGGTTATTATGGCTACTCAAGCGTTTGACTTTGGTGTAGGGTGAAAATGGGCTTAATACTTGGATTTGGATGATATAATACATTAGTTACAGCAGCTATAGACCGTAGGCTACGACCCTAAGCCGTAACCTATGGTTATCACCACCAAACGCGATCAGACACTGCCAGCAGTAAGCTACGGCTAGTCGGCCATAGAATACGACCACCCTTCCTTAAAAACACAGCAGCAGCAGTTGACCGTAGGCTACGATTGGGCGATCGTAGCGCAGGGCGGGGTTAGGATGGTTTGGTTTGGGCTTGTTTTTCATACATATAACTTAGTAATCCTTATAGTATCGACTTCGCTCAAATCAACATAGCACACTAATCATGTTTCGATGGATATTGTGTGTGTAAACCTTAGGTACAAAGAATGGGAAATAGGGTGATGTTTATGATTGACTCAAGAACTGAATGCACTAAAGTTGAACGCTTCTGCAAACTCTTTTGTTAAAACATACTTATGTCTTCTGTTATGTTGGAAGTGTACATTCTCGTAACTGTGTAGACAATTTGACCTTGGTTTTGTCTAAAACTTGAAATGCCAAGATAACACTAGCATGTTTTTAATTCACATGTACTTAGCTAGAATATTTGCGTTAATTGCGTTGAAAATCTTAATTTCTCAAAGCTTAGATTTCTTTTAATAATTGGGGTGTTAGAATATAAGCACTGATGGTGCATCGGGAATGCGATTGGTAATCAAACCAAGAACAAACCCTAGTCAGTTCTTGGTCTAGATTATTTGTTTCATTAAACATTACTATGACTTCAACCTCTATTCTTTGAGTATGGTGATAGTCTCTGCGAAGTTCTTGACACTCTTTATAATCTTGAGTAGTCTTAGTCAGTGACTCAATCGCAGTCATTCTCTCCGTAATGCAAACTTATGCATCACACATCTGTTAATCAATATTAGTAGGGTTTAGTGCTACTAAGATCCTGCGACACTCGTAGGGCCTCTTGAACTTCAGTTGTCCAGGTGGATTTTAAACAAAAACCAACTTTGATACTTCGGTATTTCAAGTATTTTTCTCTCATTAAACATAACCTCATAATACGTAACAATATTCCCATTTTAACATACACCAGCAAAGCCATTTAATCGTTTCCTGATGTGTTTGAGTAAGGCTAATTTCTAAAGTAGGGGAGACTGTGACATCTGACCCTTTGATTTTAGCATTATTAGAACTCAGCTGTGACACCCGCCAATTTATCAGGTCAAAATCCGTACACTCTCTAGTCAACATTTAATTTTCTACACGTAATAGATATCATTTTATATGCATAAGTCCCCCGAGAAAGTCTAGCAAGGCCCGAACGAGTACAATTTCACCCATATCAACGCGCATTGGTGACGCGAGTTAAAACGATAACGATTTTCTTTATATAAGCTACAAGCAGACACATGTGATTTCCTATACAAATAAATATATGACCATGTTTATTTAAGGAACTATAATTATTTTCAAAAAAAACATAACAATGTATATGTATATATATATATATACATATGCGTATGATATATATATATGTGTGTGTGTGTGCAAGTCATATGTGTGCATGCATGGATAAGTCCTAGTCTAGGAATGCTTGAGAAACAATCATATCACCATATGACGAGATCATACTACATGTTCCCACATTTAACAACAATCAAATCTTCATACTCCAAAAATGGAGTTAACACATAATCAACACAAGCTTTGAGGATTGATCCTTTTCCAAAATAACCCACCATCACCTCCCCACCCAAGCTGCCACCTTTCCCTCCTTTTTCCTTGTTATTTCTCAGCCCAAACACCCTCTATGTCACCATCACTCCTACATTGTCTCTTGATCACACTACACTAGAAACATCACCATCCCAAGTCACATCTAAGACTCCATGTTTATTCATATCATATGACAATTACCTTAAAGTGACTAATCAAAGAAAGCCTGGTCAACACCTAGACAATCTAAGATTAAGATAAGCTCAAACCAAATAAGGAAAGATGCTTCTAACCACTTGGACCCATAGAAGATTATGTCCCAAATTAGCATGATCCTCCTCCTTCCTTCTCATTTCCTTGAACTGTCGCCCCACCCCCTCTCTTTTCTTTTTCGGCTCACAACCACCAAGACACACCATCATTCTTTTTATCACATCACCAAAGAACTACGATGCCTTGTCTAATCACAATGCAACGTTTGCACCCATGAATGGTCTATCATACCTCTTGTCTCTCTTTTCCCTCTCTTGGACCCTTGAGTCGTCGCTACCCCCACCCCCAATACAACTTTCGTTTCTTCCAAAGTAACCTAGGGATTCCTAGACAATCTAAGATTAAGATAAGCTCAAACCAAATAAGGAAAGATGCTTCTAACCACTTGGATCCATAGAAGATTATGTCCCAAATTAGCATGATCCTCCTCCTCCCTTCTCATTTCCTTGAACTGTCGCCCCACCCCCTCTCTTTTCTTTTTCGGCTCACAACCACCAAGACACACCATCATTCTTTTTATCACATCACCAAAGAACTACGATGCCTTGTCTAATCACAATGCAACGTTTGCACCCATGAATGGTCTATCATACCTCTTGTCTCTCTTTTCCCTCTCTTTGGACCCTTGAGTCGTCGCTACCCCCACCCCCATACAACTTTCGTTTCTTCCAAAGTAACCTAGGGATTCCTTGTGTTGTCATTCATAAAGATGTCTCAGCAAATCTAGGAACACAAGTTAAGTCAAGTTATAGGGAGATGAACACTATAATCATGTGATTAGTCACATTCAATTGACAAGGATTAACATGTTAAGTCATCTAGATTAGAAGGGTATCAACACAAGACTTAACTCCAAAGTGGAAAGATTCTAAAAACTCAAAGATCCATACTAGTTTACCTACCTAAATAGACCACCCTCCTTCCTCTCTCTTTCCCTCACTCTCGTCTCTCTCCCTCTCGGCTCTACTCTCTCTCGATCTCTATATAAGGAGGCCAAGGGGAAGAAAGTTCATTTGTTAGTTTGATCCACTTGTTCACCTCTCAAAACTCTCTAAGTTCCATTTCTCACAACACACAAACTCAACCTTTATTTGCAAGTCCAAGCCTTCCGTTCAAGATCTTGTGGTATGAACAGTAACCTAAACTAGTTATTTCATCTATGTTTTAAAATCTTAAATGTTCACCCAACTAGATATGTTCCACAACTAAAGTCTTAAATCCAACAAACTTTAAAAGCCAATGAACATGTTTAAGATATGTTTAGCCATAGTTTTGTGTGGATATATGTATGCATACGCGTGTGTATATATAAATAGATATGTGTGTGTATTCATGTATGTGTATATAAATAGATATGTGTGTGTATTCGTGTGTGTATATATAAATAGATATGTGTGTGTATGATACCTATGTATATAAGTGAAGTTGTAAAATAAATGTTTATGTATAGAAATGTATAGATGTCACAATCACAAGTGTTGATGTGTATGTGTTGAAATATATACATATATGGGTATGTATGTGTGGCAATTCCATAAGCATAAATAGTTGTGCATGTGACAAATACATGGATGTATATATGTATGCGTGTGTATTGTATAATAAAGTGTATGTATGTTTGGATTTATAGGCATAGGTTTGAATGCCTGATGTGTATGTGTAGGTATGTGTCTATGTATATGCGCGTGTATATATATAGTATATATATGTTTGTGACGATTTCATAAACATAAGCATTGATGTGTATGTACATGCCGAAATACATGTATACATGTGTATGTGTGTATGGGTGTAGATACCATGGACATGAATGCTTGTGTGTATGAGATGAAACCTTCATACACACACACACATATATATATATATATATATATAGGGTTTGGTTAAATTAAAAACCCTCTTGAGTTGTGAAAACTCAAGAAACTCTATTATAGCCTTTGATATTATTGAACTACTTTGATCTAATGGGTGAGATTAAACCCACCCACCTTTTCTTTTTAAATATTATTAAATTTGAGATAAAGGGTATATGTGGAAGAATAAGTAACAATTTGTCTCTCTCTCTCTCTGACAAAAGTAAGTAACTTTTACTTTCCATTCTCACTCATAACATTCTCTCTCATGTTTTTTTAACATGCAACAAACAAAATTTTCTTGCTCCTCATCTCTAATATTTTTAGTAATCTTTTTCTAGATTAGATTCTTTAAAGTTACTACATAAGAATATTTTATATATAAAAGTATGGTGAAGTTAACAAATAGAACAGCTAAGAAAATGTTACAAAATACAACATCGTAATATTTGACTACAAAAAGATGTTGAAGTATGTTACAAAATACAACAATTTTTGTTACTATATTACCACTTATACTTTAGTATGTTACAACTTTTAATATTGTGTTACAACTTATACTACTAGTATGTTACAACTTTTGTTACTGTATTACCACTTATACTTTAATATGTTACAACTTTTGTTACCGTGTTACAACTTATACTACTAGTATGTTACAACTTTTGTTACTGTATTACCACCTATACTTTAATATGTTACAACTTTTGTTACCGTGTTACAACTTATACTACTATTATGTTACAGCTTTTGTTGATGTGTAATAGTTTACACTTCCGATGTTAGATTTAGGTAACATAATCTGGATTCAAAGAAACAAAAAAAATACATTTGATTTGGATTCAAAGAAATAAAACAATAACAATATGCTAATGATTACATGTACATTCCTAACAAGAAAACACAAAATATAGTAACATGCACCAAATAATAAATATTCATTTTAACAAACCATCTCATGCCTTTAAAGAAAACACAAATCATCTCATGTTCTTCTCACCCTTCATTAAAACCCCATCTACAAAAAACAAATAACAAATATTAATCATCAAAACATAAAACCGGATATTTCAAAAAAAATGAACTTGTTTTGTTTTCGTCATAATCAATTAAAATATGTACCCAAAATATATGTGTAAAATGCGTACCTATATGTGACGGAAATAAAAAATTCTGTTCAGATCTGATGCTCGATTTAATGCTCTTCGATCTCAATTCATTTCAACGCCGTTCACCCGTATAGACATAAACAAAATAAGATTGGTTCAGATCTGATGGCTACGGCCTCAAATCTGATGATGCGACAAGCAAGCAACAACACAACGATGACTTGTTGTCTTTGGAATGAGTTCGTGAATCTGAGGCTCCGGCGAGGTTCAAATCTAAATTTAGCCCTTATTAACGATCAGAAAACAAAAAACCCAGATATTTAATAATAAAACAGATCTGATGTCAATCTCCTTTTTTTAGATATTTTTCTCAAACCTTGAGTGCAAGAAAACATGCCTGAACAAAAATCTCTCTTCTTTTTTATCTTTTTTTCTCTTGAATCTCTCTACACAAAACAAGCCTCGGTTGAACCAGGATGTTTGGGGATTTCATTGAGTCCGTCTTCATGCACCAGGTTGAACCAGACAAACAACCGCTTTTTGCTCGGATTATGGCTCGATCTCATATTTGTTGTTTTGATGGATCAAGCGATTCATATTTTGTTTCTTATACGAAGACGCTGAGATAAATTCATAAATAACAAAACATACACATGGAAAATTTGGATAAAAAATATTGTACTAGAGAATGTGGATTCGAAATAGTTGAATTTCTATAAATACATTGTTAATAGGATATGATTAAACACACTAAAAGAGAGATGATATGAAGAAGAGATAAAATAGGGATGAGATGAGAAGAATGCAGATCTAGCTTGAGAGATCTGAGGGAGAGAGAAAGATACAATAAATCTAAAAGAAAGATATGAAGAGGTGTGAGAATCTTTTGTGTCAGTATGTACAAAACGAGATGAGTAATTTTTACCATCTTACCCTTTTGATCAAATGAGAAAAATAGAGATGTGGACTAATGTGAGCCATTGGATGGGTTTTTAGAGTTTTCACAACTCACTAAGGTTTTCACTAGATACATAGCCTATATATATATATATATATATATATATATATATGGATATATGTACGCGAGTGTGTGTATAGACATAGGTATAGAGGCGTGCGTTGATGAACATCTATATAGAGTCACATATGATTCACAAATGAATATAACACATATGATCTCATGTAATAACACATGTTTTGTAACTAAAAACATATGTTAAGATATCAATGGTTTTAAAAAGAGTTCTTCTACATGATAAGACAACTATTTTCGTACCCTATTCATAAAGCAAAGAGTCACCAATAAGATTAAATCAACTTACCATAATAGATTGGCTGAACCACAAATACAATGGAATCATTCGAAGACCTAAAGTGTCCATGTATGCATATAGGACGTGTAGGTCGGGATTCTTAGTTTATCGGACGTGTATTCTTGCTAGCCTTCACACGGACTTGAGGTAAGTTTCACGGCCCCTTTTTATTGGTTTATATTTTGGGCAAAGACATGCATTGTTTACTAGTTTTAGAATGAATTCCTAGCAGACCGGTATACATGAGTCAATATATTTAGAGTACTCACTAAGCTCTCATGTAATTAGTTTACCGTAACCATTAGCTATGGACTTATCCATGAAAAACTTGAATAGATCTATTGGGTTGACACCCCAACTCTTGGTTAGGCGCTCTAACCCGGATACATACGACAAAAGAGTGCTTGTATTTCTTTTATGATGATACATTGCCTTTATTGTGCGATGTGCGAGGTACAACTCGTCAAGGTTTGGTTATGGACTCATGATAGTTCATTATCATCATTGTTTTAGCTAGAAAATGATAGGTAATTCATGGATTTCATTAAACCTTGCATTTTCAACTATTTCAAAACCTGTGAACTCACCAACTTTATGTTGATAAAGTTTTTATGGATGTTTTTCAGGTAACTAAGCTATGGATGGAACTTGGGATATGATTGGGCATTCATTCACAACTGTCACCTTTGGTGTTTTCAAAACTTATGATCGTGTGAACGATTTAAACAATATTTTGTGATGGTTGTTGTCGTCAAACAAATTTGGTACTTTTAATATTATGTTTTTTAATGTTTGCTCAAATCTTGTGCTTGAAAACTTTTCATATCGCATCCCATGTTTCCGCCTAGGCGGGTGTGACATCAGCCCTTTTTGTATTAAAAGCATTTACAATTTCGGTCCCTGTCTTTAAAGTTGTTCCCAAATAATTAAAGGATAAACATACATTAAAGGTTTCTATATATATTAAAAAATTTAAAACTAACATTTATGAAAACTATTAAAAGTTAATATAAATGTTATTCCTAAACATTTACATATTAAGAAAAGGGTCACATGCTAGCCATTTAAAGTATATAAAAAGTTTAAAAGGTTTATAAAAGTGATAAAGTTTATAAGGTTTTATTGATAAATAACCAAGTTTTTATGCATATATATAAAAAGATAAACCAAAGGGACCATTTTGTAATTATTTAAAATTTTAAAACTTTGACTTCTGTAACACCCCTGTTTCAGACCCAGAATTTTTCACGCAATATTATCAATGTATGATAATTAAACGACCAAAGATGAATAATAAACAATACGTTTTTATATGAAACGGAAACCCGAACTATTATATATAATTATCATACGTGTGCGTACATCATGTAACCGAACTAATACCTGTTAACTAACCCACCCTATAACCCCATGATTAGTCATTAGAGGGGGGACACTTATCCACCCCTCCGTTTGACAACACACTTAACAAAACCATCAAAGAAGTGATGGTTTTATTAAAACCCATTAACTAAAACCCCACTATAAAAGACCCAACCACCACCCCCTATTCCCTGATGAACCTCCCATATTATACACACACTTACTGATGGATTTTTGAGACAGAGAGAGAAAGTGGCTGAGGGAAACTTTCGGTAACCACCTCCCACGGTGGCCACGACAGCATAACCCTCCAACCACCCACCCTTACCTATACAATCTAAACATACGCACCGGTTACTATTAGAAAGAGAAACATATAGGAGAGAAAGAGACAGCGGAACATATCTGATAGAGAGATATCATCAACCATGGCCTACGGCCGGCCTCTCTGTTCATAAAAGGAAGGATGATGGAGGATGGTGAGGTCGTTGTGGTGGTGATGAGCGGTGGTGCTGGTGGTTCGATGATGACTGATGGTAAGAGGTTAGGGGTTTATGGTGGTGATGGTGATAGGATGACGGAAGCTGGTTCAAGGGAAGGACAGTGGCGGCGTTCAGGGTGAAGCTCGGTGGTGATGTTATTCGGGCAAGGAAGACGACGGAAAGCGGTAATATTAGGGTTTCGACTGATTTGGTAAGTTCCATTAACATTCCTTAAATTCAGTCTCGATTATCGCTTGATAACTTAGGTAACGTTTGGAGTTAGAGGTGTTATTGATTAAGATAGGGACTTAAGTGGTGGAAGTTTTTACAGGTTTTGGTGAACGTTGAGGAGGATAATAACAACAGTGGGGAATGGTGGTGTTATTGGACAAGGGTCAAGGACTGGTCCTGGTCAACAGACCAGTCAACTTTAGAATAAGAGGATGGAGAGGTATACTTGACTCTGGATAGTTGTTCAAGTAATTATAGTTATATATCTATTTTAATGCGAGGGTATACGTGTGGGACTTTGACAGGAAATTGGGACTCGACCCGAAAACAAACTTAGGCAAGTACTGAACTTATATAAAGTATATGAACCAACAAGGTTAATTAATGTGTATGAATGCATATTGATAATTTGGTATTATAAGAATAGTGTTATTATGTTGAGAGGATTATAAGTTTGGCAACTAAGAAATTGAACCATGGGACACATAACCTAGCCATGAGGAGTGAGATGCGACATGGACATTTGGGACATTAAAATAAAAGAAGGATATATAAGACATTCGACTTGATACTAATCATCTAACGAATTATATATTAACATGGACGATTGTAACCTATAAATGCTATAAGCGATCATTGGAATAGTGTGTATTAAAATCGACACATGGAACTTAATGAATTATATAAACTTCATGACATGAATATTAGTTAATTAGTAGTTGCTCATGAGTCTGATAGTATATGCAAACAGGATCCAAGATAATGGACCTGACATATAGTTGAACCATGGCAATATAAGTCAAAGAATAATAACTTAAGGTCCCAAAGCTTACCCACACGTGTAACCACGATATTCGGTTAAACCTACTGATGTTTGTGATTATCATAAGACCTTGTGTGCTAAAGGTAGATAGGCTGCTGATGACTCACATAATTAACATATAAAATAGGCATAAACAGTCTCATAATAGGGCAGAATTAGGCTTATATTGTTGATGTTGGGTGCTTAATTCATTCCTATTTGTATTTCTCAGGAAACTGGAGCTCCAAGACGGAAACAGAGGATTTTCGGGCAAAAACGAGCAAAAACTGGAGATTCCTGAAGATACGAGACTTGCAGCATGTTCCCTATATGTTTTGAAGACAATCCCGGGGCTTAAACAGTGACAAAATCAGTCCGGGAGTGACCAAGCACGCCCACGCTCACTTGCACGAAGGCCCTGCACGCGAGAAGACAACGCAACAAACTTGGAGGGCAAGGAAACTTGGAAAACAAGGCAAGCACGCCCATGCCATATCACTTGGCACGCCCGTGCTCAGACAAAAAGTACAGACAAGACAGAACTGCAGCAACAGAACATACGTGTAACAGCAAGCACGCCCTTGCCAACACTTGGCACGCCCGTGCTGCCCCTGGAACTCTATAGATAGCAAGCTAACCCCCACCATTTGTTCATCCCTTCTTGTGCTCTCTTGGGCCGAACTCTAAGCTTCTTCCAGAGATCTTGGGGTCTTGTGGGATGCCTTCTGGCCCTCGTAACAACTCGCAATGGTTAGTGCTCATCCTAACCTTGATCGGCTTGGCCAAGAAGAGGATCGTAGAGTAGTTCATATGCAATAAAACATCGAGGGTCATGAAGTTGTTAGATGCATAGCACTTGAAGATGGATAGCTTGTCTATGAGCAGCCATGTTCTTGCGTTAATCATTCGATATGGTTGTATCTTTCTGTTATCATGAACCCACATTCGATTTGTAAACTTTTTTATTATTATTATTATTATTATTATTAGTTATTTGTTGTGTTATCTTCTTCTAATGTTTGTTTGTTTATCTTGTGACAGGTTTCCAATGATGATTAACTTAATAAACTTAAAAATCAACTCTAACTTAATAAAATAACTAGAGGTATAATCAGCTTCTGGTAGCCCCGAGTTAGATCCAAGGCAAGAAAACCGGTAGTGAGACAGATCCTTCGGGCTTCTGATATCCTAAACGGATTCTAAGCAACGGCTTCTGAAGTGGACCAGATCTGAGTGAACATTTCTGGTACATACTAGATGACTGAGTAATTTTCTTGGTAAAGGGAGGATTCCCTACGGGTGCACCAGTGATCTTTGGATTGCACACCTTTAGGATTATGTTCCAACTTTATAAAGGATTTTATTTAGTAGTTGAATGACATTCTTGGCAAAGGGAGGATTCCCTACGGGGCGCACTAGTGATCTTTTGTATCATACTCCTTTAGGATTATGTTCCACATTTGTTAAGGACTTCATTCAGCTCGGGAGGTTATGCGTTGGGTTAATTAACTTAACAATCATCAAACCAACTTTATATATTTATCAGGCCTATAAATATTAAAGTGTCACTAAAGATAAATAAAATAAAGATTCTATATCTAGTTCTCGTTAGTATAACGCCGTTAACCAATGGGGATACGAGTCGCCTGAGTCAACTGTAAGAGAGATCTCTCGGTCTTCATGATCGTTAACCTTCTTAGGGATACGCTGTTGGTCCAACTCGGGAATGACCCTAAGGAGAGATCCTTTGGTGTACGGTGTTCCAGGTAAGAAGTGAAGCCTCCAATCTAAGAAGAAGATAAGTTCGAAGATCTGAGAATTGACCGCGGTTTGAGGAGCCCGCTATATGCGAGGCCCTGGTGGAGTACCCCATGTGGACGCACATTGGAGAGGTTTTGCATTCTACTGGGTTACTAATTGGTGGAATACTAGGCAATCCGAAACTTTTTTGAATGATATGGAAGAAAAGATTATTCTAGAAAAATTCATAGAATTAGAGGAACTCCTCTTCTTAGAGGAAATGATCAAGGAATACTCGGAGACACATCTACAAAACCTTCGTATAGGAATTCATAAAGAAACTAACTCTCTAGCTACAACATCTGTTGCTACAATGAACTCCTCTTCAAATTCTTTTTTAATATACATGTTCTGAGATTGATACTTGAAAGGTATGTTAATATGTAAAGTCTGTTGCTACAAAGCCTGCTAAAGTTATGGAGTGTTGGTACAAAGTCTGTTGAAGTTCAAACTCTGTAGCTACAACGTCTGCTCAATTCCCAAACTGTTGAAAGGTCTCTGGTTGCTATAACATATGCTGAATCACAGATGTTGCCTAAAATATCTTGAAAGGTCTCTTGGAGTCCAAAGTCTATTGCTAAAATCAATGTCGTCTAACAGATGTTGCCTAAAATATGTTATCTATCATAGGTTGTCCTAATTCTATTGACTAACAGAGGTATTTTAAAAGATGATGTCTAACATATGATGTCTACTTAATAGTTACCATTTTAAGTTGTTTTATACTTGTATAGTCATGAAAATTGCTTTGTAGGTTATTCTTTAAAACATCAATGTTATTAAATTTCCAACTCTAATTATTCTGATATTATTGACTTTCATTGACTATTTGGAAAGAAAACACAAAATGTGTTATACACTAATTCATGATAAACGGAGTAATAATAATACAATCATGTCCCGGCCATATACGTGAAATCATAAAACAATAATATTTGACAAGCAAACCAATGCATAAAAAATGCCAATTATCAACATTTCCCTTACTTTCCATCAATACTAAAAGTCATAACAACATAAGATTAACCACCATTAGCCAAATTGTTAAAACAGTATGTTGAAAGTGACATGCATATCTTTGAAATTCAAGGATTTCATAAAAACTTATCACTGAAAAGGATCCACACACATCATAAGAAAGTCTCCAACATAAGTGTTTTTCAATGAACTTTCATAACAAATGTTAATGATAAGCTGCTCATTTTTCAGCTTAGATGGCTTCTTCTTGGTTCTTTCATCGTAGAGGATAGCTCGCCAACATTTACAATATCAACATTTTCAATACTTCTTTTTTCGTTCAAAATGGTACCATAATCCTTTTCGACTTCAATGACGAAAGAGTAGGCGGAACAGACACAACATCCTTGAAACAAATCACGAAACAACTAATGAACTATTAATAACAACATGAACTCTAAAAATAGCTTAAACATACTTGCACAAATACATAGTACTTCACCTGCGAAGATTCTGAAAGATTAACACATTTGATTTCACCACCTCCGTGACTGACCTAAGAAGTATTCATATACAAAATGTGTTATACGCTAATTCATGATGAGGTATTACAAATGACTTTGATTTAATACCTCATCAGCATTATCATCTACATTATCATTTCCAGCAACCAACTCAACAATTATAACCGGATCATCACCTATCTTTTGTACAATACAAACATGGTTGTCATGCTTAAGATTGTATTCAGAAACCTTAATCTTAAAAAGCCAGCTTCTTATCAACCAACTGAGAAAATTCACGCGGCAAAGTTTTTGTATCATTCACCTTCAACTGCCTTTCTCTAATATCCCTTGCAACTGATCCAATAATCCTCATTACATCTCTATCAAACATCACAAAAGATACATACCAACTCATCCTGTACCCTGACTTGCACCTTGAACTTGAAATATATAGAGGTAAAGTTAATCTGAAAACTTGTACTAAACAAACAAAGTGTAAATAATCTTGTGCTTACTTTGTGGTAATGGATGTACATTCACACTCGCATTTGGAACAAAGCTAAGTAGTAACAAGAAATTTCAGAATTGCTTTAGAAACATTTTTAGCATGTTTGTAAATATTCTTATTTAGTTAACAACTTCCTGAAACACTTGCGACACGCTGCATAAAACCAACCAGCCTTCTTGCACAATTTTTATTGTTGCAACCACAACACAAGACATTGCCTGCAAACACAATATATAGAACCTCTATTATTTTTAGAAAAGAAGATATAATAAAGTCAACAAATATCCAAGATATATATAAAATATTGAAACCGTGTCAATCTCGCTAAGCTCGTCAACATGTTTCTTCCCGGCTCCAACTATGAATTCTTGATGCAATGGATAAACGGTCTGGGGGGGTACTGTTTGAGAAGTAAAAAATAGTACAAACAATTAGTTATCCATATTAGCTAAAAGAAAGTGTAAAATTTCAAATATAAATACAAATGTATTGACATTGTACCTCCTCCTTAGCTGGTCAACTTCATCTATTTCTACATTCAGAAATAGACGAGTTCCAAACTTATCTCTTTGTAACATCAATTGTTCTAAATGCAACAATATACATATCTTTAGTGACTAAATTTGTATTAACGGTTGTTTATAATAACAGGGAAACTAACAGAAATTACCCTTCCAATCCTTAACCCTTGCATGTTGGATAACAATCATCACATTGCTTATTGGAATTTTTTTTTGGAAATTAAATTTGTTAAACTGTTCTACATAATCATTCCACATACTATATCGCAAAATCACCTCTGCATGAAAACAATAGAATAATGGATGTAAATACATATACAAAAAGTTATACTCTACATTAAATTGGGATCATTGATTACATTAATAAATAAGGTACACATACAAAGTAATACAATCCAATGAGGGACTAACTTTTTGATCTCATTTTATTAAACAACTTCTTTAACTCTTGCAATTTATTACACCACTTCAGGAGTTACTTCTTCATTTATACCAAGTCATCATTAATTTTTGCAGTTGACTGTATTAAATTTTGAAACATAAGACTTACCTTAAAAGTAAGATTATTGTTATTATCAACTTTCAGTTGTGTTGAAGTTTTAACAATACTTTACAAATAAAATATAACAATATAAAGGAGTATTTACTCCAAGTCTTGAATATCAAAATTCATCCTTTTAGTTTCTTTTTGGAGGTCGTCCAACACATTCAGAGCTCAACACCAAGTGACACTACCAGCCATATCTATATAAAAATCTAATGAAAATAAACCCCCAAAAACAAAATAACGTTTATATTAAAGTTGTAGTATAATAGACAGAATAACAGTCAAAAGTTCATTTACTTCTCCTTTAAGAATATTTTTTAAAGGGATGAAATTGAAACCAATACTCAACACCTTCCTAACCATCAATATGCCTAACAGTAGTACAACGATAAAAGTTGATTTTGTAATCATGTGCTACAACTTTGTAGGAGTCCTTGTTTCCACCGACCCTGAATTTGGATAGAACGATGCATCATCCTCTTGAAGTTCACTGTCAAAAAAATTGTATCAAGTGACTTAATACAGGCCTGACTCCTATCACCGTGAAAATAAACATAACAAAACATCAAGATCAATCACAGCAACTCTCATAACATAAACATAAAGTAAACAAAAACATAAGATGAAGATAAAATATGAAGCACATAATATGAGGAAAAGACAACATGTTATAAACTAACGAAAAACAAACATAAAAAACATAAGTAGACAAAAAAACATAAGATGAAGGTAAGAGAACATCATTTAGTGTTATAAACTATGAAGAAAAGACGTGTTATAAACTAACAAAATATGAAGAAAAGACCACGTGTTATAAACCAACAAAAAAAAAACATATATACGTTACCTACTCATCAGTCAATATCAGCTCCATCTTAAAGTTTGATTCCATTTTCGTATGATTCAGGCCTTCGTATACCACATATTCTTTTACTGGATTCAGATCACAAACAAAACTAACAATGTTATTCCCAGCGTCCATTGACATGCTTTAAAGAATTTCTCTAGATATTTAAATGGTTATGAAAAACTCTCTAGAAATTTGAAAATTGATTTTATGCTTGGTGTATTCGTTATATGCTTATTCTTATAAAGGGAAGCTTAGTTATGATTATACTTGCAAAATAATTAATGAACCACACTTCCCAATGTTAATTTAAAATTCCCCTCTTAAGTTCAAACTTCGGCGGCTAAATCTATACTTAACAGATGTTATTATTATAAGAAAAGAGCTCAATTATTGCTCTGAACAGATGTTAGGTAGTTTATATAATATTAATGTAGACTAATGACATCAACATTCGCATCAGGCAGACATTATTGGCTTACCTCTTTGGTTGACACGTCAACTTTTCTTATGTTATTCAAGACTCTTCTATTATAGTAAGTATAGGTAATTTGCCAGTTTAGACTTGCAAAACGTGGTCAAACTTGATATGTAAAGCATGAACTCGAGCTTGTTTAATAAATAAGCTCTCAGGACGCTCAAACTTAACTCATATTCGTTTAAGCTTAAACACTTTTTTCGCTTTTAACGAGACATTCCCATGATGTTACTCATATGCACCTCAACTTATGTTTACTCCTATGATATCTTTACTAAGCTTTTACATTTCAACACTATAACCATTAAACAAAGATCTCATCTTGAACATCACTAGTTATAAAAAAAAAGATCTCATCTTGAACATCACTAGTTTATAAACGCAATAAGGCGAGGAGTAGATAAGAAGAAGATGAGTCATACATGATAAACTAGATTGGAAGGATACGGCAAAATTAAAAAATAAAAAAAAGTGTAATGTGTGTTACTTGAGATTTGTGTTGTGGTACAGTAATTGTGTTAGCCTTTACAGTAAATTTTAATATATAGTAGTACTACAAAACAGTAATTATCTCACGCTTATTCAGATGATGCAAATCAAATTCGTTTTATTAAAAAACTTTTGAAGTCCAGACATAAAAAT